>JARHVA010000921.1:1392500-1477500 GCA_037957365.1 Torreya grandis | reverse complement strand
GTACTTCTAAGGGGATGATGGTTTTATGAGATCCCCTTGTCTTGGAAGGGATGATTCTGTTAAAATATAAATCATATATCACAATATCCTTCAAATATATTCAAAATAAAGTAGAGTGGATCCTGACAAACATCTATGCACATAACACCAAAAATGATAGGAAAAAACTCTAGGTAGATCTGATTGAGATTAGGAAATGTTTCAAAGACATAAATTGGATGGTGGTAGGTGAATTTAATTCTCCTTTATCCCCAACGTAAAAAGGGGGAATCTACTCTTTCAATGATAATATGATGGATTTCAATGATTTTATTACAAAAGAAAGACTCATTGATGTCGACTTGAAAGGAAATCCTTTTACCTAGTCAAACAAGAGATTGGGTGAAAACCTTATTCAAGTTTTCCTTGATAGGTTCTTTGTCTCAATGTTGTGGGATATACAATTTATCAGTTATTTATCCTCTCTTCCCAGGGTCAGCTCTGACCACAAACCCTTGATTTTCACCAATGAGAAGATGAATAAAAACAAAAGCATCCCATTTAAATTTGAGAAAATGTGGTTATCCAATCTGACATTGCTTGATTTACTAAAGGAGTGGTGCAAGTTTCTTGTGTAAGGCTCAACCATGTATATCTTGGCCATGAAACTTAAACATGTCAAACATGAACTCAAGATCTAGAACAAGGAATTTTTTGGTAATACTTTCACCCAAAAAATTAAAATAGAGGAATAATTATGCAAAATTGAGGAGGAAATCAAATATTTAGATTCCACTCCTTCATATCATGTGAAAGAAAAGGAACTCTTAAGCTTATTTCAGAATTTGGAAGCTAAGGAAGAAACCTTTTGGCACCAAAAATATAGGAAAATCTAGATTAAGGAAGGCAATAGGAACACAAAGTATTTCCATCTCTCAACCTCAATAAATCATTAGCATAAATTAATTTTTAAAATAAATGGAGAAGATGGGGTTCTGTATAATGATGAAAAAGATATTGAACTACAAATTGTTAACTTTTATAAGAATCTTTTGGCTCATGCTCCCTCCCAAGATTTTTAGCTTGAATAATAGGTGTTAAACCTTATTCAGGGTGTTATATCCCAAGAAGATAACACATCCATTATATATCCACCTTCTAATGAATCTATTAGATACATAGTTTTCTCTTTGGAAGGAGACAAGGCCCCAAGTCTAGATGGTTTCCCCCCTTTTTTCTTTTAGGTCTTTCGGGACATAATTCAAAATGAAGTTTTCCTTGTGGTCACTAAATTATTCAAATATATAACAATACTTCAAGAATTTAAAAATACTTTTCTAGTTTTAATCTCAAAGAAACATGGAGCAAATCAATTGAAGGATTTTAGACCCATCAATATTTATTCCACTTTCTATAAGATTCGTACTAAAGGTTTGGCTTTAAAAATCTAAATTCTTCTTGACAGGTTGATTGTAAAAAAATAATAAGATTTTGTTTTTAGAAGATAGATTTTGGATGGTATTATCATTTCTTATGAAACTATACACTCATTTGTTAACTCCTCCAGATAGGGAATGTTCCTCAAACTAGATATGAATAAAGCTTATGATAGGGTTTCATGGCATTTCTTGGATAAATTTCTTCAAAAGTTTGGGTTTAATTAGGTAGTCATATATCTAATCACTTCCTGTATTTCCACCCTTATGTTTTTAGTTATTATCAATGTGGTTCCTAAAGGTTTTTTTTTCCTATGGGTAGAGGTCTTAGACAAGGTGATCCTTATCTTATTTGTTTATTTTGATGGCTGAAATTGAGTAGAATCATTGATACTACTAGTTCTTCTAGTTTCATCAAGGGAATTAAAGTAGCTCCCAACACTAGACCTGTAACCCACCAATAATTTTTGGATGACACTCTGATGATGGGAGAAGCCTCAGTATCCAAAGAAAAATATTTTAGGAAAATCCTTGAAATATATGAGGTAGTGTCGGGTCAAAGCATTAATTTCCTTAAAAGCTCTTTATTCTTTATCAATACTCTTCCAAATTTGTGGGGAAGATTTCTAGGATCATTAGATGTGTAATAAATAATATTCCTTCCTCCTATATAGGCATACCTCTTTTTGAAGGCAATATATAATCATATTTTTGGAACCCTCTTCTTGATAGGGTTCAAAAGAAATTATTTGGATGGAAAGGGAATTTTCTTGCCCAATCTAGCAAATTACAATTACTAAAGAGTTCTTTTCGGAGCATTCTAGTTTGTTTTATGTCCTTATTTATTATTATGTCTAAAGTGGTGGACCAAATTGAGTAATTGTAGAAGAAATTCCTGTTGAGGGGGATGGAAGACAAATTTAGATTTCCAGTTTTATCTTGGAATAAAGCTTGCTTAACTTTGGGGAAGGGGGGATTGGGTCTTAGGAGGGTGAGGTCTATGATTCAAGCTCTGCTAGCTAAGCAAGGATGAAGGGTGATTAAGGAATATAACCAATGTATGAGTATTATTAAAGCTAATTATTTGAACTTTGGGGAGGGATTCTACTTTCTTGCTGAAGAAGGTCCTATTAATGTTTCAAATTTTTGGAAAGCTTTGAGAGAAGGAAAGGATATTTTGTTGAGAGGGCTGAAATTAAATATTGGTAGAGGGAATAGAGTCAAATTTTGGGATAATATATGGCTCAATCGCCTCCTACTAGGACCTTCTCAAGTTGCAAAGGGACTGAGTGATTATTTGAAGGAAGTTATAGATCACAAAGTGAGTGATTATTGGTATGAGGTTAAAGGTAGTAAAAGGTGGAAGTTACTTCATAAAGAAGATTTGAACCAATGATAAAATATTTTCTTACAATAGTTAAATAACCATCTTTAGAACACTCATATAATCAAATTTCCCAAAGATGATGATCTTATATGGATGGCCAATCTCAATGGTCTGTTCTCTATCAAATCTGGTTATCTATCTTTATGGGATCAAGAACATTTGGAGGAAAACTAATTTTTTTTGTGGATAAAAAATACGATCCCCAAATTTAATGTTTTATTTTGGCTGGCTACAAAAAACAAAATCTTAATGATGGATAATTTAATGAACGTGGACTTTCAATTCCTAACAGGTGTGTTCTCTAAAAAAAGGAGGTTGAATCTTCTAAACATATCTCCCTTTTCTATCCTTTCATCACTTCCATCTTTCAATCTTTTCTTAATTTGTCTAATTACTCCTAGGTTTCATCAGGTTCTATAATGGATTTGATCTACCAATGGGAGGAGACTTGGGACTATCCCCCCATAAAATTTTAGTGGAATCTTGCTCTACCTCATATTTTTTAGGGAATTTAGATTTCTAAAAATTTGGCCATCTTTGACAACATGAATGTCAACCCCATCTCAACTTTCAAGAAAATATTAGATTTTATCAAGGAAAATTGGTTAACCTATGCCTCTTCTTTTGGTTATCCCTCTTCCTCTTATTTCTCTTAGATCTTACTTTCACTGAATCTTGTGATTCCTACCCATTATCAAAAGCAGTGTGTTGATAAAATGAAGATAAAGTGGATTTTCCCTCTAGCTCTATGGTTCAAGCTAAATTTTGATGTAGCAATAAAAGGGAATCCTCATCCCACAGGAGGTGGAGTCATTCAAGATTATAATGGAAATCTCTTGCCAGTATATGCAGGACCCTTAGGGATCCAAACCAATCACTTTACATAAGCCATGGATTCTTGGTGGGGGATTAACATTAAAACCAAATGGGCTTGGAAAACTTACATGTGGAAGGAGACTCACTGAACATTATCAACTATTTGAAGGACTCTTCCCAAGCTTCCTAGAATATTACCAGCATAGTGGAGGATGCTAAAACTTTGATAAATTACTTCAAGGGTATGACTATAGATCATGTATATAGGGAAGGAAATAAAATTACTAATAAAATGAAAAACTTAGGATTTGTACGTGGCTCTCTCAACTACTGGCAAGGTGATGTGGACTTTCCCATTGATGTGATACCTATCATTGATTCTGATAAAAGCCACTCTAACACATGACTTTATGATCTTTATCATAGATAAATATAATTATCATGGGTGTATTAGCTTTTTCATGTGTATATAAATCATGACATGACGTACCTAAAATCCTTATATGAATGGTCAAATAATATATTAATTTTTATTAAGATTAAGTGAAAGACAATTAAAACCTTTTTGGAATTAATAGCTAGTCACCCCACTCATATAAAGTGTAGATAAAACAAAAATATCAATATGGGAGGTGATCATGATAGAGTTGAACCCATTTCCTATGATGAGGTGAAAGAAGATTCTTATGTATGGAGAAAAATAGTGAAGTGGGGGGCTTGCGATCTTCATATAAAGATTAGTCAAACATGATGCAATAATTTATCATGATTTTGAAATAGGATGAAAGGAAAGGGATGTTCATATGTATGGTTTAAAAATCATGGTAACTAAAGAAATCATTGGTGAAATTACAAGTATGGACTGAAATGGTGTTAAAGCTTTCAAACAAAAGAAAAGAAATGATGAATTGTTTAGTATTTTCTATAGCTTAAAGAAGAAAAAACACAAGTCCTCAAATCATAAAGGGTTTCTTAGGGTTATCTACCAAAGAAATGGATAGATGTATATCTTCAAGTCATGAAATATATTACTCTTGAGGGAAATCACACTATGATTTTTTCTCATCATTTCCTCCTCCTCAATCATTTTATAGGTAATCCTATTAGTATTCCCTTATTCTTATTGAAATCACTTGAATTTTTTATCACTAATTTCTAAACCAACCCTTCAATAGAAATAATTCATCAGGGGCTCAACCTGCTTATGGTAAAAAGGGGAACCCATTTGGAGTAAGGCAATTTATGAGTCCATTCACATACATAGTGAACAAGAGGATTCTGATAGGGCTAGTGAGTATTTATTGAAGCACGAAGTAGAATCCAAAGGGGGGAAGAATGAAGGGTTTAGTGTAGAAAATGTTTTGGGGGACTTTCAACCTTGAGGCAGACATAAGGGTGTTCTAGTTTATGTTAAACCCATTGCCATCATGGGTTGATTTTATTTCAAATTTAATATGAATGATGAAATGGAATAATCTATGTAAAATTTATAAATGAAGGTGGCCATCCAGAGGCTTTTGAGTTTGGAAATTTTTGATGAGTTTGAAAAGTTGAAGGCTTTATTGTATCTAGGTGAATTTTCAATGGGAAAGGGTAAAAATCAGGAGGAAGAAGTGAATGTGGGTCAATCCCCACATGACACAAGGAAAAGTCACAATGGAGATGATGAAGAAGATATGAGGGATTTAGAATAGGGAAAGGCAAAAATCAGATCCATAGGGCTCAGATACATATATACATCAATACACTCAAAAGTACATTCATTCAAAACTAGGTGAGAATGATCATCATGCCATGGAGCCAAAATGCCTAGAAATAATGTATCCAAACCCTCAAACCCAAGCGATGGAGTGTGTGTGTGTGTGTGTGTGTGTGTGTGTGTGTGTGTGTGTGTGTGTGTGTGTGTGTGTGTGTGTGTGTGTGTGTGTGTGTGTGTGTGTGTGTGTGTGTGTGTGTGTGTGTGTGTGTGTGTGTGTGTGTGTGTGTGTATAATATTATTAAGTAGACATGGTTGAATGTGTGGAGTCAATTTCCATTTTTTTAAATTATGAAAATCATAATCAAAGTATTGGTTATTATAGAACATGAGTATACCCTATATTTAAAAAGACCCTTTTGCATTACCCCTGTGACAATCCATACAATGATGAGATTGCCTAATCAAGAACACAACACCCATAATTATGACAAAAATAAATCCATGAGTACTAAGTTAGTATAAGCACTCATTGGAACATACCCCAACTAGAGGGATATCTCCATTTAGTGTATTAATAACCTTAAATTAAAATATGTGACAAAAGCATCACATGAATAGTTTCCTACACAAATTAGGAGGATTATGTAACAACTCAGAGAGTAAAAATTGCATGAGACATGGAGACAACTAACATGTAATAAGGCCTTTGCACCACACTTTGATGGAAATATGTGGATAATATCAATAATATTAAATTAGGTACTCGTGATTTTTTTAATGATTCCTTTTTATAGTACTATCCATGTATTTCACAAACATCATACATGTCCACCAAGAAATAGTATAATTAGGGACCCCACTAGATCTATAGGAGAACAAGTTATAAATTCATTAGAGGAAAAATGAAAAGGAGATGTAAATATATTATATATTTTGGGACATGAAAGAATGATATTTTGAATGGTAGTTGGGAGATTAATAATTTATATAGGGATAATATAAAAATATTATACATGAGTTAGTTTTATCATAGATTCATATAGCTTATACATAGAACCCTTTGTGAATAAATCTTTTCATATTCCTCCCTAATGAATTATTTGATGAACAATTGGAATCAATATTCATAGCCACTAAATTATTACCCATAAAGCCTAGGATACTATAATTAATGAGTGACATAATTGAATAATCCTAGGGCTTAGAAACCTATGCAATGACTACACCTACATCCACCATAATTTCAATTTCAATCTAAATTTAGGAAACACCATAGACTAAGGTGATTGTAGGACTCTCCAAATAAATCCAAACACTATGAAAATCAATAGAGTTTGCAAAAATAAAACTTAGGGTTAGAACTAGAGGTGCACAATCATATGGAGGAAAATAGTAGATTTATGATAAAGTATTCCACTATAGGAAGGGTCCTTGCAAAAGAAGATATGGTATAACAAGGGACTCCACCTTATTCAGTTAGGATAAGTAAAATAACTAATGAACTGGAAAGTGCTTCAAGATATACAAAGAGGAAGTTACAAAAAAATAATATCCATAAATATCTAACACTTCCTCCATGGTATATATTGGAGAAATCCTGCTACATATGAGTGGCCACAAAAGAAGAATAATACATTCATTCCAAAAATAAATAAAAAGGGGAAAATAATAAAAAATAATGTAAGCCAAAATTATATAAATAATAAGGGAAGGAAACATTGGTATCATACTATGAATCCTTAGAATAAGAATAACATGAAAAATATGACAGTGAAGAAGAGGATGCTAGAGAAGAAATACCTAATATCATAACACTAATGGTAGAATGCACAAAGAAAGGAGGAGTGTCATGAGTAGGGAAGATGTATGGATGACAAAAAAATGAAGGAAATAAAATTATAATAAAATCATTGATGGATTATATGGAGATAAATCCATTTAAATTATATAATGTGATAGAAGTGCTTCTACATATGATCCAATAGGACATAACTGATGCCTAGAGGGAAAAAAAAAGTAGAAAAATTAATGGTGGAGGAGTTTCAAGAAGCAACATTGGAAAAATAAATATGAGAGACAAAAATGTCTCAAAGGTAAAAAAATACTTTACATAGCTCAACATATAGAGAATTAGCAGTAGAGATTCTAGAGAAACAAAGGTAGTCATGGTCATTGAAAGAAATGGAAAAAAATCCCTCAATAAATAGAAGAGTTATAAATAGAATTAGGGTATGAAAATAAAAAATACAATAAATAAAAAAGATAGCAACAAAAAAATCTTAACAACTATTGTAAAAATAAAATTAGAGTAGGAAAAAGTAAAGAGGGAGAAACTCAAAAAAGAAGTAGAAAAATATAAAGCATAGGAGGAAATAAAAAGAAAAGAGGAAGTGGAAAAAGGGGAGGAAGAAATGAATAAAGATAAAAAAGATAAATAATAAAATAAAAAGAGGGAGGATGAAGAAGAAAAACAAAGGAGAAAAAAATAATAAAAGGAAAATCAAGAGAAAATGGATAAGGAGGAAAAAGAAAGAAAGATAAAAAAGAAGCATCAAGAAAAGAAAGAAAAAGGTGAAAAAAGGCAAGAAAAAGAAACACATGAGAAGATTAAGGGAAAAACACCAAAAAAATAAAAATTTGAAAGAGAGACTGGGGAAGCTAATAGACTAGTTTTAAAATAGAGATAAATTGAAATCTCCATAGAAAAAAGAAAAATGAATAGAGAGACAAGCATTGAAATCATTATGACTAATGAGAGTCATCACACAACTTACACATAGAGATCCTTTGAACTGGATGAAGGTAGAGTTGGTAAAACATATATACATCACTTCCAACATCATGCTACCACCAAGATTATTACAACCTACACTATGGGGAAGATTGCATTATCACTATAGAAATGTATATTAATATAGAAAGAAAACATTGGTAAGACATTGATCAAGAGAACCAAGGTGGACTAGATGTCTAGGTGTGTAAGTATGTAAGAAAGAATAAAATGGGCACTTAAGGCCCTAATCACTACCAAAACCTAATTTAATCTTTGGTAGAAGAACAATTGGAGGAAATGATAGATAACTATATCAACCATTTTAAAGTGACAATAAACAAATAAGCAATAAGGTTAGAGGCCATTGCAACACATGATGTAGAATTGTTGGGTCCACTCATAGGGGGAAATAAGACAAAATGAGAGGAATATAAAATGGAATTGAAAAACCTATAAAAGGAATAAGGGATGTGGCCACATAATTTTCATATTCTATTTGTTGGCCAATCTAGGCACTGGACAAGAATAAGGAGTTGGAGGACCTAGAGAAATATTTAATCATATCCTTCACTAGATATGATTCTATGAATACCCCTATAAAAGACTAACAAAATAATTGATTCAATATACAAGAAGAGTATAAGGAAAAAAAAACACAAAGAGTCTTTATTTATAAATAAATGGAGGACTATAGAACTCTGTTGATTAAGTATGTGGAAACAATGGAGGGAAATATTTTAGAGCATGAGACATATCTAAAAACCTTAGAAGCTACATTGAATGCAAGGGACATAATAAAGGTAGCTAAGGATAACTCTAAATTCAAGTATAATTTTTTTTGAATCTAAGGCTTTATTACTAAATCTACATACCTTCTCCAAATCTATGTTGGATAAATATGAAAAACATCTGCCAAAAGAGGGGTAATCACCAACCAAAAGGAATTTTAAATTTTGATAAATGGTTATACGTGTCATATAAATATACTTGTACAAGTCAAACAAAGAATCACAATATCATATGATATAAGTCTAAGTTCTAGTTGTTTATCATGTTACCCTCCTATAATATAATATTTTGATTAGTTTTTGAATAAATCAGTAACAATTTGATTTTGAGTTGAACCTAATAGTATTCTTTAGCAATGGCTTGAAGATGAGACAAAGTTATGAAATATTTTAAATTTTTGGTAGTATTATTCATCAAAAGATAAATACGTAAGAGATCACTATAGAAACCCTTGCCTACCATAATAGTAGAATACATCTTCAAGTTGACATGATAGAGAATTATACCTTCCCAATAAACATGGTAAGTTGTGGCACTTCACAAAAACATGAGAACATTGTATTCAAAGATGAGACATGTCCCACAAGACATGTATATTGATGTTGTAATGGTATCAAGTATGTATTTATATCACAATATTATAAAAGGTATAGAGATAGAGAATATATATATTGTAATAGAGAGTGTGAAGGTATAGAGTAAAGAGATATGTGGAGTGTAACAGATGTTTTATACTTGTATATGAATAAAGAGAGTTAGATTATGAATTACTTGTGTACTGTCTAATGTGTATGTGAATGAATGGATAAAAATACACTTAAAAATTTAATGAATGTTTACACTAACTAGTGAATCTTAATACTAACTTTTGCATTACATTATATCTAACTAAAGTCATCTCAAACCTTGTAAATATTTTTACTCAAGTCACATATGTTATGTCAACAATTCTCATACAAGTTGGGAGAATAGGAACTTTTCCTACCACATCCTTATTCCCTCGAGCTCCCCAATATATACATGCAAATCATTAGCCCACCTAACATACCACCTAGTGAATCCTTTAATCGCAAGATAATTGATTTAATAAAATGCCTTATAGGATAATTTTTAATTGGATTTATGGGGTTAAAAATATATCTTTTTCTAAATGCTCATATCCAGCTTGTTATCCCAAGCATCTTAATGCCTAAAGTAGGAAGACATGGCCCTGAACTCAAACAAATTTAGCAAACTACTTGAAATTATTAGGTAAAAGCAATGTAAATTTATTACTTCAATAAAGACTCACTCTCTAATATCATGTGATTTTTGAGGCTATATATGAATAAATGGTCAAAAATCATATCTATAATAGAGGAAATAAAGGGACCAATGATAGTGTTTCTACCACTATGATATGAAAGGAGAGATTGGAAAGTATGTAGATGTACATTCAAATAAATGACAACATGAATTTCTCTCTTTCATGGAAAATTAATATTATTAGGTATTCTTTTGAATCATCTAGATTTTGATTTATTTGATAACTTTTCTCATGCATGTTGTAAAAGGGGGACCTCCTTACAAAGAAAATATTGAGATAAATGAACTAAATTGGTGATAAAATCAAAGAAGGATTGTTTCCATATGTGCTTAAGGATATCATAAGAATAAAGTCAAGACTTCCTAATAGGTCTCCCATGTGTAGTTATCTTGAAGATTCTGATTATTATTATGATTCCCACTTTGATATTGGGGATGAAGAAATGGATATAAAAGGCTTGGGACCTACTACCTAAATGAATTCATATATAAAATGAGTGCAGAGCATAATAAAATTCATAGAGGTAGAGGACATGATGGATTATTAGTTGTAGGAGAGGATACTAATGAGTATTAAGCCATGGCTCCTCATGACGATAAAATATGGAAATAGATCCTTTGCAAATCCTCAGAGGGGATATTTTTGTGGTATTTGTAGATATACCTTAAATTACAAAATATGTATATAATAACATGAAAACCTTTTACACATCCCCCCAAGATTAATCAGAGGACACACACATGAAAAACATATAAAAAAATGTTGAGAATAGTTTTGGGCCTAGGTTACAATATTTTTATGAGGGTCCTACAAAAGAGTAGTGATCTATCTAAAATCATGGAAAGATCACATAAAAAAACTATTATGAATATGAATATGATTCTTATAGTATTATAAATGAGAAATAAGACCACACATGATTTATTTTATACATGGGAAGTATTTACAACTAAGAGAATTGATGGAAAGAGGTATGTTATTCTTTTTTCACAAGATGCGAACACCAAGGGAAAGACCTCAAAATATGATTTAAATAGAGAGGAGGTTGATTATTTAAAAATTTATTTTAAAATAGGATGCCCCATAATGCTTAAATCTTAGTTGATATCCAAAAGAAAGGAGCCTATCTTTTGTCATGCTCATTTGATAGCATGAGAAAGAGCTCAAATATGTCAAAGATTAGCACAAGAATAAATTGGAGTGATGTATATATGAATAATTGATGAATACAAAAGGATTAGAGTTTGATAATGAAAAAGAGTCTAGAAATTTCAATTTACTAATCTTCTCATGGATTATTTTGTCTACCAAAAAATCAATCAAATGACCATTTGATAAAATGTGATAGTTATTTCAATTAGTCAATGAATTTGGTATGCGTGATAAGGAAAAATTAATAATAACTAAGAAATAATGGTTCTTTTATTCCCACTTAATGATAATTTAAATGGTATATACCCTATTTTTTTGACCTATCTCCTCTCAGCTCTGGTATATACATGTAGACAAAGGATGGAACTGTAGACCTAGGCTTGATGATGGTTGGGGGCACTGGGTTTTATGGGTAAGAGCCATATGGAAAGTAGATCAATTAGATGGAGAAAAGGGATACATCAATTAGATATAACTTAGCTATAGGATACTCTGACTCACCTTTAAACAAGAATCAAAGTAATTTTATGACCCTTGTTCCCATTAACAAGGTCTGAATTATGTAAATATGGTTGGCTTGATAGTAAAAAATCTAGATGGGTTCTTCAAGTCACACCCAAATATCTCAAAAATTTAGTTATAGATATTGTGGTTTTTAATAAGGAGGAGATAGATTATGTTCTTTAGTATAAAATTTGGTTCTCATCTAATGGTCTTATTTGTATATTTTCAAACTTCTTTACAAAACTTCAAGATCTACACTTGTGGATATCAAAAATTTGGAAACCATTACTGCAAGGTAATATAAAAATTTACCCAAGTGTCAAAAGCTTCTTTATTATTGTTTTTTATTACTTAAAGGACAAGAAAAGGATTCAAAACCAATATTAATTTTAGAACAATCATCTCTTGATCTTGAAACCTTTATCTCTTCTCTTTAGTCCCCTTAATGGACTTATAAATGAAAGAACTATATGGGTCCATATTCCTTAGCTTCCATTCCAGTTTTGGAATGAAACAATCTACAAAGCCATTAGAAATTCCATTAAATTTATTTTGAAATTGCATAATAACACTAAAAATTTTAGCCACACAATGTTTTCTAGAATATTGGTCAATATTGACACCTGAAAATACCTTCTTGAAAGTATTATTCTACAAGTTGGTAACCACTCATGGTCACAATCTCTTGATTATGAGGGTCTCTTATTTTGATGTGAAAGTTGTTTTGACACAAAACATTTGACTAGAGATTGTAGA
Organism: Torreya grandis; assembly: GCA_037957365.1. Classification (NCBI taxonomy): domain Eukaryota; kingdom Viridiplantae; phylum Streptophyta; class Pinopsida; order Cupressales; family Taxaceae; genus Torreya; species Torreya grandis. Next base: position 1,464,903 of record JARHVA010000921.1, on the reverse strand, counting down.
ATTCTTATAAGAAATAAGGAAGCTTCCTAGTGGAAATATTTTAGCACTTTTCATCTAATGGTTGAGGTCATAGATTATGAGGATAATAAGTTTGATCCACCTCCTAATGTGCACGTGTTGGGTTATTTTGGTAAAGTATAGCTTTGATGCTAAAGTCTAACCCAATGTGTTATTATACTACCCCTTTCATGTAAGACCTAGGTCTTGCACTCTCACTTGAAGCATGTGACAAAAGACTAGTTCTCATAGGTTTTATAGCACAACTTAGATAACTTGTTCATATTCATCAATTAAGTAAAGATTATGTAAATGCATGAAATTAATAATTCAATCCTATGAGTTTTAGATTCAATTAGTATTATCATATAGATTTTAGCCATCTTCTTATTTAGCATTAAGTATTTAGAAAATAAAATACCAAATTTGTTTCACAAGAGTTTAAATAATAGTTCACACCATCATTGATAGTAACACAAGTTGATACAACATGCTATCATTTATTAAGCTTAAGATTTTCCACCATAACACTTTAGAATTCTTACATCTATATATGCCCTCATAATGCTTTAAAACATGGATATTTATACTTGTTTTTCCCTAACCAAGTGTTTGTAATCATTAATGGCATGTATAGGTGGCCAACGAACTCTCAACAGACTAAGAGTTGTGGTACTTAACAAATAGTTCTTCCTCAAGATCCAAGCCTCTACACCCACTAGATTATCACTCTATACTATATCTCAGTAGCCATGTGTTCCTTTCCTTGTAGGCTAGTACATGACCTCCTATCAACAAGGTCAAGGTGTCCCATTTGAGCTGTTCTTCCAACTACATCTCACTTCCCACATGCTCCCCTAGTCTTCCAATTCTATTCTAAGTCATATGTTCTTAGATTCCTCATGGATTTTTTCCTTCTAACTGGGTCCTCTTATGTTGGTCCTTCCATGTCATTGTACTTTTGTGCTGAGTAGGTTTCATGCCATGATGCTTCTACACCTATCAGTTATGCACCATGGTCCTCTTGTGCCATGGTCCTTCTATGCCAAAATGGGACAACACTTAATCAAAATATAGGGGCCAACATCACCCCACACTATGCTTTTAGTCCATCTCAAACTAAGAAGTGTTAGCATCCTCCAAAAATTCAAGCCCCTTGTACTCGATTTCCTTCTTTAGATCTTCCCAATGGGACAATGTCTCAATAACCTTCATAGTTATTCCTTCCATGGCCTCATTTGATTATTTTATCTCTTTAGGTTGAGTTAGAGTCTTACTGGTCTTCTTTACCTATTCATTTTAGGGCTATCATAACATCCTTCTAAACATATTCAAGTGTAGAGACCTCCTTTTCAACCTATCCTCAGAGGGATGTAAAACTTGCATTTATCTATTGATGATATTTATTAATGGCATAATCCATCATCTCTACATTTCAAAACTATTTGGCATGCTCGATGTCATCCTTTATTAAGATTTCAACATCAACCGAGTGCTACCTCAGGTCATCTTCATCTTGGAGTTGAGCCTCCAAGACTTTATTAGGGTGCATGAGCCATGCAAAAATGCCATTAAAAATAGGGATAAATTCTCAAATTATGTTTTTAGGCATCAATAGATATGGTGAACTATTCAGTTAATTTTAATCCCTCATCTCTTGATGTGGGTTACTCCTTGAGTTTATTGAGTAGTAGTTCCACCAAGGTTTCTAATTTTCCTATGGTATACCCATCAAGAGGTACACCATCTAAAAGCACTAAATCTTCCTTAAAAAATATTTTACAAAGGGTTAAGACCCTTAATTTTTCCTTTATGGCCTTTTAGATCTTTTGTTTCATTGAGTTCACTTCCTCGATGAGTACTTATTTTTCTGCAAGCACTTTATTATACATGTATACAACTCTAAAATGTTCTCATACTACTATGCACACAATAGAATATGATTAAATATTTTGGTGCATTATTTCCATGCCTAACTTCAAAAATGTAGGGCTTGTGATTAGAGGGGAGATCTTTTGTGGATCTACCCACAATGGTTTCGACAACATGGGAGCATCTGGGCCCAAATAAAGGTTATCTTGTAGGAGCTCAAACTCATGCTCCTCATTGTACATGTCAAGGATAAAGGACACTTCCTTCCTTATTTAGAGATTTTATTCCTTCAGGATGAAGTGTAGCAAAAGATAGAGCATATTTTTTTGCATGCCAAATTAATAATGTTCACACTTATTATCGGTGGCACCTTCATCATGTCCCTCAGAAGTCTCATATGGTCCCTTCTCCTTATTAGGGTCTCATTCAATCTCATCCTCCTCCTCATGGCCATCCATAGTCATCTCACTTTCTTATTCTCCACCCCCCTCATTATTTGGTGATCCAACATCAAGAAAGGAGTCATCAGAGGTAGTGTGTTCTTCTTACATTGGGGAGGGAGTTCTCTCAGAATCCGACCCAAGCTATGAATCTATATCTCATGTTGGGTTGAGATACTTTCCTTGTGGGCTACTAGTGAGAAGATCTTGTAGTAGTGATTGGGGGATATGGTGGAGGTAGAGAAGGTGGAGGTGGAGAAGGTGGAGGTGGAGGTGGATAAGGTGGTGGAAAAAGAGGTGGAGTAGGTTGAGGAGATGAAGATTGGGGAATCAAAGAGTGTGGAGGAGTAGAATATAGAGGAAATGGAGAAGTATGAGGAGGATATAGGTAAGAACATGGGGAAGATGAAGGGTGAAGTGGAGGTGGGGGTGGTGTGGAAGGATATGAAAATGTAGGTCTAGAGGGCTACGGCTCTATAGTCTTTTATTTTTTTGGGGGGGACTATTTCCCACTTACACTTGTACACACATATGGTCACTTCTTCTTCTTCAAAAGTGGTGCTAGAGGGTGTTTTTCCTTAAGGTCTCCACCTTGTGGTTTCTTGTGGAGATGTAGCATGTAAAAAACTTGGGAATTTTATCCTTGACTAAAGTCTATTTAACCTGGATATCATTCAAGTTTATTTCCATTCTCTCCACATAGGCCATCTTGCCTAGATACACATATATATTTTAGAGAGTGTGAATCTCCACATCTATTTCTCATCTTGTAAAATGATGGGTTGTGCATCATATATCCAATTGATGAAGTCTATGAAGTACTGTGCAGAGAAGGCATAAGGTAGCTTAAGCCATGTTGAAATATCTCCTAAGGGATTCATTCAAATATCCATGAGGAAGAAATGTTGTTTTACATCAAATTGAGCTTGTTCCATAGCCAAGGGGGTAAGTCCTTGGGGTTGCACCACTCATCCCCAAACAAAAACTTCATTCCATGGAACTAATACTTCATCTTAATTTTGTAGGATGGGGTGATGTGTCTAGGGCAAGTGAACACCTTGTAGTGCTCAATGGGGGACCTATGTGTTGGAGGGTACACCTACTTGAGCACTCCAAAACTATAATTTGGTACCCCAATTTCATCAAAAACTAATAAGAGGATCATCCCCATGAAAAATTGTACTTGGGCTCCTGATGCATCCTATCTGCATCTTCAACAATCTTCTGGGTAAAGTACATGGCCCAATTATACTTTAGACCTCGTAAGACTTGATGAGTGAGGTATAAGTGTGCCATGTGCACCTATTTCCATTGATCAGTCCCTCTGATCTTTATCAAGATGATCCATGTCACAATTCATAAGGTAGGATCTTGTAGGTTCTTTATGTGCATAACATGCCCCTAATTTTGATACATCATTACCATGTTGGCCTTTTATTTCTCCTCAGTGTTAACCAAGTCATCAATTACACTTAGTCCTAAGCACTATAGCCCTGTGATCTTATTGATTCTCTCTATGGTAATCTTCATGTTGTACCTAGGGAAGTAGATTTAGTCCTCATGGATGCTTAAAAGGAAGAACTATACCACCTATATGGGCTTACCAAAATATGGCAATTTGAAGATATGGAATAATCCTATAGCATCCATTTGGTTAAAAATGGTAAGGTCATATAGCGGTTGGTTCCTAGTGTTGGTAGTCTCCACTCGATAATCATTCTGAAACTCAACCTTGTTCCCAAGTTGGTAATTATTGTAGTAAAATATGGTACAATATGACACCTTGGAAACTTAGTTTTTCATGTGCAACATCGAATCTAGATATTGCATTTCTTTAAGAAATAAGGATGGGCATGGGGATGATTAATCCTTTTGTACCATAGACATATATGCTTGCTTTCCTTTCCACACCATTCTTTCTTTATCTTCTTTTGTACATTGTTCTTCTTCTATATCTATATTCTATACTTGTTCTTCCAGGGTCTCTTTCCTAATTGGGACCCAGTCTCTTTCTCTCACCTCTTCCTTTTTAGGTATCATTGGCAATTTTTCAAGTCTTTTGGCCTTCTTAGGATGTGTTACCCTTTAAGGAGCCTAAAGTTTAATTTTTAGTCATCTAATATTTCTAAAGGAATACATGTTTTCAAAATGATGACTTGGATTCTAAAGCTTTACCATCATTCAATGGTGGACTTGTAACCTGCAACTCTCAAAACTAAAGATTTTCCCATTAAACCAGAGTTGGAATCTCTCTTCTCAGTTTAGTAATGACCTTCATGAAGTTTTAAGGATGTGAAACTCTTTGCTTTGATCAAGAATTTATTAGTTTATCTTTAGTGGTCACTTGCTCTTAGATTTATAAACACTTTATCTCAGCTCTGTATATTCAAAGTTAAACACAAAGTAAAGTGTGAAATGCATTTATCTTGTCTATTTATAGGCTCCAAAGGGGGTTTACCTTCATTAATTCCCCTCTATCACTCATCATTTTGTGGCATTTAATGTAGGTCTTATAATGGCCATCATGTTTATATCCTTGCCTTTTTCAATTAATGCCTTAATGGTAATGTCCCATCATGTCATTGGCATGCTTCTTACCATAACTAACCTCATCGCATGTATGGCACATTCCATCTTGTGATTTTATTTGAAGTGGATGAAAATTGTGTCCCATGATTTTTTTGACATGGGAGACAACTATCTAATTTACATTTCTAACTTATGGTGGGAACCTTAACCCTCTATGCCTTAAATGACTCATATGCCTTATAACCCTATGTGACCTTAATAACTTTTGTGCTTAACTAACTTGCATGCTTAAGTGACTTGCACACTTTTTAATTTTATCTTTTTAAACCTAAGTTCTTACCCCACACTAAAACATGTTGTGGTCCTCCAGGTATAGAACAAAATTAGAAAAAAAAAATTATAAAAAGGGAAAAATGGCATGAAACAAAGGTAATTCTTTTATTAAAATTCGTAATTCCTAAACTAAATGGCATAAGCCTTATTGATTACAAAAAAATTTCCATGCTGAAGTGAAGTATGACTGAATCTGACTTTTATTATAGTTCCCCAGGAGGAACTAACCATGCATCCTTTATAAATGACATGCTTCGATAGGTCAAATGATATGTATTATAAAAAGGCCATCCCAATAGATGCAAAGCTTTCTAGGGTGGCATGCGAACTTAGATTCATACAACAAGACTTTCATTCCTAAGGAAAAGATTTTTTCTTTACATGGTGATCATACCATGCCTTCTACTTGCATTTCTCTACATCCTAGATCTAGTGAGTGAGGAACCAAGTCTTATCTAGTTGCATTTAAATGTTTAAGTATGCTTTCAAAGATGCCTCAACATCCAATTGTCTTACACATGTGATATATAGGGATGGCACCAAGAACTCTATTGGCATCACTGCTTCTTTGCCATATACTAAGTTGAATGGCATGCTCTTATTGAGGCACTTATAGGTAGTTTGGTAAGCCCATATTACTACAAATACCCTATTATCCAAATCAATGTAGTCAACATTGCAAATTTTAGTTAAATTGGTACCTAGGATATTATTAAAAGCCTCAATAGTTTCATTGGGTTCTAGGTGATAAGGTGTTATTTTGTGGTACACGATCATGAACTCGACCAACAAGATAAAAAATGTCTCATTTAAAAAGTGGGTACAATGATCACTAGTGAAAATCAGAGGGCACCCAAACTAAATTATTACATTCTCCTAGATGAACTGGGTAGTTGTAGCAACAGTACAATCCTTCATTGGCATAACTTCAGCCTAGTGCATAAGGTAGTCAGTTATTATAATAATATATCATGAACCTATTCATCATCTTGCTGGAGTGATGAAACCAAAAAAATAAATAACCCACTTTTAAAAGGGTTATTGAGAAGGGATGGGTCATAAAGGAATAACATCCCTTTGGTTAGGTTTGCCTACACGTTGATAAATTTCACATTGCCTAACATATACTTTAACATCTTGGAAGAGAGTTGGCCACCATAGTCTAGCTAGCATAACCTTTCACATGGTAGCTTCCCCAGCATAATACCCTTAAACAATACCCTCATGAACTTTGTGAAGTACCTTGAGGCACTCATGTTACATACACAATATCAAAGGACTTCATCATGGTCCATTTTGTAAAGATCACATGTTATGAGCTGGAAGGTTGTGAAATGAACCATAATTTGATTTTTTTTCATGTAAGGTAAGTGATTTAGGAATGGATCCAGTGGTCAAAAATGTTGCAATGTCTTCTAGTCCTTTAGGCGCATGTGTTATGTGGAAGAGATTTACATTAAAAATATCATATTCTATGGCACATGGTGGTTCTCTGTTATTGATCTAGGATAGGTGGTTAGGTCCATTGTTGGCCTTTCCAAGTTTCACAATAACTAAAAACTAAAATTCTTGAAATAATACAATCTAGAAATAGATCCATCCATGTAGTATGGGTTTGTTGAAAAGGTATTTCAAAGCCTCATGATCTATATAAAAAATAAAAAGAGTGGCTATAAGTTATTGCCTAAAATTTTACAAAGCATAAACCATATATAAAGCTTCATGCTCTATAGTGGTATATTTTCTTTTATTTGGTGTTAGCTTCTTAATGGTAAAGTAAATTGGGTGATCGAAGTGACCTTCACCTGGTTGTGCAAGAATCATGCCAATGGCATACAGATGCATCAACATGGACATGAAATGGATTTTTCTAATCAGGGAATTGCAGAATAGGAGTAGTGACCAACTTTTCCTTGAGTGTTTAAAATTCTTCCTTTTAAGAGAAAGTCTATATGAACTACTTATTCTACTTTAAAAGTTCTTCCAAGGGTGTGGAAATCTTGGCATAACAATGAATGAACTTTATATAATAACCTGTATGGCCCTAAAAGGCACATACCTCATGTTGAGTCTTGGGCATTGGAAGATGAAAAATAATAGATACCTTTACCAGGTCTACTAGGAGTCCTTCCTTACAAATAATATGCCCTCAGAGCATACCAAAAGGCAACATGAATAGGTACTTCTTCAAGTTTAAGGAGATTTATAACACCTTAAAATGCTCAAGCATGAGTCTGAGATTAGCAAAATGGTCCTTGACCAAACCATATACTATCCAATCATCTAAATAAACTTAGATAAATTTGTGGATGAAGTCCTTAAAAGCTTTAACTACTATCTGTGACAACATTGCTAGGGAATTTTTCAATCTAAAGGGCATTATAGTATAGGCAAATGATCCCCATTCTATTGTGAAGGTTGTCTTAGGCTGGTCTTCCTCAGCTATTTGGACCTAATGGTACCCTAATAATCCATCTTTAAAGGATTACACTTCACAACCAACAACACCTTCAATGGGTTCCTCTATGAATGACATTGGAAAAGGATCTGTCATACAAGATGCATTAAGTACTCGATAGTCCATACAGATACAAATGTGTCCATCCTTTTTTATACTAATCTCCATGGGACTAACCCATTCATATTTGGTAATGGGATTGATGACTCTGACATAGAGGATATTATCAATTTCTTCTTTAACACATGATTAAAGATTAGGATTCATCTTGTATGGTTATTTTTTCACTAATTGAGCACCATCAACTAGCTTGATGTGCATTTTCCCTAAGTATGGGTGGAATACCTTCATTTCACTATATTTCCTTTCAAAAACATCTTGATATTATTTTAACAACTCAAAGATTTTCTAATCTCTATGTCAGTCTAATAGTTTCCTATTGTGGCCATCTTTGGTTCTTGGTTTGAGCTGATGTTGCGCTAAATAGTTTGAATAGGTCCATGGTAGGGGTTATTCATATTGGTACTTATGTCTTGAATAATTCATTTTCCAACTTCTATAGGAATTTATAGATGGTTAGACATTAGGTCAGGTGGAGTGGACCCTTCTCCTTCATCCATCTAGAAGACAAGCTTTTACTTTCCCAAGTGAATCTCTTCACATTGGTCTCTATCATGGATTGGCATAGGTGAAGGAACTTGGTGTGTTAAATATTAATTAAAAAAAATGTAAAGGTTTATCAAGGTCTTGATGGATATTTCTCAAGTGGTCCTCCATGTGAATTGGGTTTCTAAGAAATGCTTTATGCATGGCTTGAAGTGTGAGGCATATATCCATCCTTGGCAAAGAATAGGATAATGCCAACATCATGTTCTCCTTCAGTATTTGATAGAACCTAGTACCCATGTATCACTCCTCATGAATATACCATGCTCATGCCCATGTGAAAAAATTTCCATATAATGCATACACCCATAGGTACTTTGGTAAGTATGTTTCCTCATTTCTCCATATTATCTCATAAGCCTCAATGTGAGGTTCAAGTGCTTGCACACCACTATAATTAATTATTCCCCTAACCTTGTTATCATAATGAAATTGATGTAGAGGAGAAAATACTTTATACCTATAAAAAATCACTCTTATGGGTACACCACCACCTTGTGGTGGTGCTATAAAAAAGGTGATCTAATGACCTCATCCAATTATTTTTGGTGTCATAGAATTATTCAAGGTGCTAGAAAAAATCACATACCTTCATTTATCCTTAGAACCATTGGGATTTGTCAAGTATTTATAGTAGTGGTTCTATCAGTGACCCTCTCATTCTAAATCTAGTAAGGCAAACAAACTTGTGATAATTAGGAAGCTGACATGGGAAGTCCTCTTGATTGTTGATGGTGTTACACATCCTCCCAGTGAGATCATAGTTAGCATGAACCCAATAGTTATAATCATTGATTTTAGTATCATAAATAGAATGGTTATCTATCTATTAAAAAACACCATCTAGGGTGGGATCATGTTGTTCATCACTTCTAGCAGTGACATTAGATAAGTGGTTGATGTCTTCATCAACATTGATGGGCTCTATATAAGGGGGTCTTTGTGCTTGATCTAGCAGGATTATGACATGATGATCAATGATTTCAAAACTAATGTAGTGATTTTTAAATCTAAAGTCTACATTGTTCTCATAACACTAAGGTATTCCTAGTAGATATGGTTAATCATCAGCTTTAGCTAACTCTAGAATGTCAAAATCCATTTTGAATGGTTCTCTAAGTATGTCAGCCATGGCATTCTTGAGGATGCCAATAGGGTGCATGTGAGTCTTATTTTTCATGAATAAGACATGAGGTGAAGGCTGTAGCTTTGGACTATACATTTTATGCCATGTGTCCTTGGTGAGGACATTGAATTTTATGTCATTAGCCACTAAGATGTCCTAGATTAACCATCTATCGATGGTAACATTAACCAATATTTCTCTATCTTTCAGGGGAGTAGAGGAACTAGGAGTGTCTTGTCACTGAGCATGATTTAAACAATGGTCTCCAATTTGCCTAATGCGGTGAGGGTGGAATTTATTTGGTAGTTGGGCTTGAATCTTTAGCTAAATGTTGATCTGAGTAATAATATCCTCATCCATCATATGTTTTCATAATTCTTAGAATTCATCTTGTACCACTAGTCAAAGTTTAACTTCTCTTTGCTTGACAACACAATATGATATGTCCTTATCTTTGAGGAACTAGATTTCTCCCTAAAGTTCACATATGAGTGCCATAGTATCCTAGAGGATATCCTTTTTATATTAAATATCAAGGTACTTCCTAGCTCATGGTTCATCCTATTGTACCTTCTTGATTTGATTAGCTATTAACTAGGTCTATCCCGCACTACAAGTGGTAATGTTTACTTGTTGAACTATAAGGATGGTTGGGAATGCATTAAATTATGGTTTATTAATGTGAATCATACTAGTTCCATTTTCATTTTTATCCTTGGTAATAGCCACATATAGGTTAGGATACTCTTCTAGCTAGTGGTCTTTTTTACAAAAAACACATGTCATGTAATCTAGTAATCCCATTAATAATGGTTTGGTGACCCACATTTGTAACAGGGCCTAGGTGGGAAACATCCACCTCCTCATTCTCACCCTCTTCTACATCCACATTAGCCATCATTTTCTTGAGTATTTTCTACTAAGGTTTGGTACGTGCCACATGCTCGAGCTTCATAGATGTCATTGATCAGATGATAGTCATTAGTGTCATGAGTTTAGGCCTCACAAATCTTACAATAATTAGACACCATAGTGTACATAGCTCACTAAAAAAGAGAATAAGAGTGGACATCATGTGACTCATGGTAGATTTCACATATTTGTTTAAGTATCACACATATTTTCTTACATAGGTAGTTACTCCTTGTATGTCCTTTAGTTTCACAGTCAGTGCACCAAACACCATTACATGTCTCATATGCATATTTACCATCAAATTCTTAGGTTGTGATTCCATTGAGGATATCTAGGCATTTATAAAAGTACTAATTTTGGTATCAATTCTTTCAACTACTTTAGTGTGGAGAGTAGCTTCCAAAGCCTCACATGGGCTGGTGAAGGTCCATTGTGACAAGATTTATCAAAAAGGTAGTAACAGTCCTCCCATAAAACATTGTGCATGATGGGCATCATTAATTTCAAATTATAGTTTATATAGCAATGTTTTGAACCTTTCATCATATTCATGCACACTTTTGGTAAGTCCTTGCTTTATGTCCTCCAATTCTACTATGCTCTGTTGTTCAAATTTAGGAATGTCAAACTCCTAAAGGAAGGCTATTTTGAGCTATAAAGTTGAACACCACTTCTTGAGATTCAAACTTCCAGTACCACTTGTGCATGTGCTCTAAAAGCATAGTTACAAACTATGTGGCCTTATATTCATAAGATGTGATGCCTCATGCCCTCCAAATCAATTCACAATTATGGCTATTTTTAGCTATATTCTCCACCCCTCGGTATTTTGGTAAGTGTAATGTCATCTCGTAGTAGACCATAGTTGGTTGAGGTGTTTAAAAAAGTGGTTGCTAAGAACCTCCATCTCCAATATTTTATGAAAGGAGTCCACTTCCTCCTGTGCCACTACCTATTCCTCCTCCAACACCTTCAATAGTAGTTCTCATGGTATGGGGCAAAATAGTTAGTTGGTTAAACAAGTTTAGGCCTATATTTTATCCTTGAAGACCAAGTCCACTAGGCATCTTGAGTTATGCCATATAATTCCCTTGAAGATGGGAATATAGTGTTAAATCTAAATGAGAATTAGATGGCTTAGTCTTGGTATCCCTTATCAGTTTAGCTTTTGGATCCAAACTATCTATATCCTAATTTCAAATATGTACTTTATCCGACTCAAAGGCATGAACATGCACTATGTTGGGGGAGCCTAGTTGTTTTAGACTTGGTTCCTTGGTTCATGCCATCTATCTTATTTCTCCTTCATAGGATAAAAGTGGCATAGAATGTGGCTCAAAAGTGATGGGATCCTCATGTGTTTCCACTTCCCTATGGCTACTAACATTACTTCTTGAGTTATCCTAGTCTCTTCTCGCATTGCTAACTCCCACGATCCTTTTCTAGGATTCATCATACTTATGTTTCCATAATGCATGTTGGTTGGCTACCATTTTAAACACAAAATCTTCTATAAAACCCTACTCTCCCCTTCTAAATGTGTGTCTCATGCAAAAGAGGATTTATCCCTCCATTAGTATAGTTTCTAGTCTAAGGTCAAAAAATAACTTCTTAATTTTAAAAGCCAAAAGTGTTAGATAGCAACCCCATGGTTCTTAAAGGAATTGAAACTTGGCTTCTTTAGGGAATGAGTAGGTGGACACACCATACTCTAGAATGTATCTATTTTGAACTCCTTTCCACCAAAATTTAACTACTTACATCCACATAACTTCAAGTCATGTTAAAACCCTTTACCGTTTTAGCATCCAAGACTACCTCCTTCCAAGATTTCTTGATCATCCTTGAGCATATGTTATTAACCAAGAATGTAAAAGAACTAAAACCTCCAAAAAAAAGGTTTCATATAAGGAACTATAGAGGTTATACTATACCCACTATCATGCAAAGATTGTTGGCTCAAGATATGGAACTATAAAATTATCTTCAACATTGGTAACCCATCCTTCTATATTTTCTAGTGTAATACACTCAAACATGTTCCCATGACTATGCTTCAAGTGTTTTGGGTCTCAATAATGGAACCAAAATGTTGGGTTATTTTGGTTAAGTCTAGCTCCAGTGCTAAATTCTAACCCAACATGCTAGTGTATTGGCCCTTTCATGCAAGACCTGGGTCTTGTATGCTCACCCGAAGCACATGACAAAAGACTAGTTCCCATAAGTTTTGTAGCACAGTTTAGATAACTTGTTCATATTCATCAATTAAGCAAAGATTATGTAAAATAATAAACTTACTAATTCAATCCTATGATTTCTAGATTTAATTAGCATTATCATGTAGATTATAGTCATCTTATTACTTAGAATTAAGTACTTAAAAATTAAAATACTAGGTTTGTTCCACAAAGAGTTTAAACAATCATTCACACCATCACTGATAGTAACACAAGTTGATACAACATGTTATCATATATTAAGCTTGAGATTTTCCACCATAACACTATATAATTCCTACATCTATCTATCCACTTGTAATGCTTTACAATATGGGTATGTATACTTGTTTTGTCCTCATGAAGTATTTATAATAAATAATGGCATGTATAGGTGGCCAATGAACTCTCAATAGACTAAGATTCATGGTGCTTAACAAATAGTTCTTCCTCAAGATCTAGGTCTCTAGGCCCCCTATATTCTTACTTTATGCTATATCTCAGTAGCCATGTTTTCCTTAAAGGTTGGTGCATGACCTCCTATCAACAAGGTCATAGTGTCCCATTTGAATCATTCTTCCAACTACATCCTGCTTCCTATGTGCTCCCCTAGTCTTTCACTTCTATTCTAAGTCTTAATTTCTCAAATTCCTTATGACTTGTTCTCCTCTGATTGGGTCCTCTTGAGCTAGTCCTTTCATGCCATTATCCTTTTATGCCCAATAGTTTTTGTGCTTATCAGTTATGTGCCATGGTCTTCCCATGCCATGGTCATTCCATGTTGTATCAGTCCTGTACCAAAATGGGACAAAACTTAGTCAAAATTTAGGGGCCAATAACAAGAATCACCTATTTCTATCAAGGGACCTTCATATGTTCTTCACATGGATGGATCTTCTATTATTAGTCCTTTTTCTCTTGTAGATTCAATTTTGGATCCAATTCAACCTCTTCCTAGAGAAGATAATATTGATTGTGAAATATGTTAGGCATAAAATTTAAAGGTTGTTTCAAAGATGAATGCATCTCAACCATTAATTATAAATGTAAAGAATCCTAATTCAATAAAAGGGGAGAATGGAAAGTAGTGAACAATAAAAGAAAAGGTAGAGGAAATAATTCTTTACATATGATCCTAAGATCTGATAATGATAAGGATTTAGGTGGGACTTAGTATTATTTATTTACTATTTTGGATTTGTTTTTTATAGATGGTTTGTCCTTGGCTTGTTTATCTTTGGTTGGAATTACTTGTAGCTATCCTAATTATTATATCTAGTTGCTAGACCTTAGTAGTCTATTTCATGTATAGGGTTTGGGGCCCTATTTTTTATAAAAAAACTCACCCTTTACCAATAATAATAAAAATTAGTCAATGAATTTCTTTAGTTTATATTATCTAAAATTGTTAGGGTGGTTTTTTTTTAAAAAATTTACTTGCATAATAATTTGCATATGAATCACCTTGCATGAGTTTTTTTTATCTTATATATGTGTTTTATTTTCCATGCATAGTTTTTAGCAAGCCTAAGAAAAATGTTTAGAGAAAAGGCAATGGATAAAAAAATTAATAAATTCAAAGAAAATACTTTAATTAAATAGAAAAAGAGAAATGAATGAACACAATGAGGACTTAAAGCTCAAAGCTCATGTTCCATATATAGAATTATACCATATATAAGTTATAATGGAGTTTTAAAAATTGAAAAACTTTGAGAAGAGGCCATTAGAACCCAAATTAAAATTTTAATATTTTAATCCAACCTTGAGGCATAAATCTAATAGATTTATAGAGAAATAGAGCCAAAAATAAGGAATATTTTAATATTTTCAAATCACTAGATTCATATGTAGAGGTGTAAGCATGAGATGGCATGGCCTTTTCATAAATGAATAGCTTTTTTGATAAGCCATTGGAGCCAGATTAAAAGTTTTAATTCAGTAAAAATACAATGGAGGAAAAAATAAATGAATTTTTAGAGCTTCATATAAAAATAAAAGCAATAATTTAATGGATAAAGGGTAAGTGCACAAAGTTTGGCGACAGAAAGTGGCCTACCCATGGACATTATTTTCCTAAAATTTTAGAAATCTGAACTTCTATAGATAATTTGAAGATGGTGTAAGAACATGAAATGTATAATTTTGAGTCTAGTTTCCAAAAAACTATTTTTTTTTTAAATGGTTAAATATAACTAGGTCAAACATCTAAAATTTGAAGAAGAATTCTTTTTTTTTTCAAAAAACATAGTAGATAGATGGTCGTCTTATGCACTATTCTTTGAGAAAAATTTAATATTATTTGAAACCCTTTGGGGAAACTTAAGATAAGATCGTTTAGTAGGTCACCTATATTTTGTTATATTTTTTCAATGAATAATTTTTTTTATGAATTTTTCAAGTAAATAGATCCTAAAAAATGACAAAGAAATGGATAGCCATCCGTACAACATGCCTAACTACCTAAAAAAATGAAAATCATTTTTTTTGAATATGTGTGGAATTATGCCTACTTGGTCACCATATAACTTGTTTTTCACTTGGATCAATGAAAGTCAAATTACATGAACATGTATAGGCATGTATGTTTGCGGTATGTAGTGGCCTAAAAAAGGCATGGTTATAAATAAACATAGTTTGAAACCTTAAATTAGTCCAAAAATTATAAAAATCATATTTTTGGAAAGAGGAGAATGTGATCGTCATGATGGTATCAAGTTTTTGACTTTTTACATTGAAATTCTTAGTATATTTGGTAATCAAAGTTGAAATTTATTATTTATTTTCATACCTTTCAAAACTCAACTGTACATTGATAGTCTAAGCCTTTAGTTTGAGAATCTAAGCCATTCCTGAGCCAAAAGGTGCAATAATTGAATTCAACTTCAAATACCATGATCATGTTAATAATGTGATCACTTCAATAACGCAATCACATTATTAATTACATTATAAATGTGATCGTGTTATTCAATAACGTAATCATGTTACATATTGTCAACACTATAAAACCCAGATAGGATCCATTAGGCCCAGTAGTCTTAAGATCAAATATTGATTAATAATTTTGTTTGGGACCAATGTTTTTGTCAAAAATTGATAGCATTGAATGATTTTTGGAGATGTACTAACCTATGAATTAATTTTTTGTTCCTTTGATCCTAATATGGTGTGCAATCAGGCCAATAGATCCCAAATTGACATTAGATGGACATATTTCCTTGGATGGAGCTTGGTTGGCCCCAATTACATATCAAACTAAACTAAATACTTGGTTTTTTATAATATGGTGTGAAATTAAAGACTCAATTAACATCATATGGACATAATTCCTTTCTTAAGGCTCATTTAACCTCGATTGTGTATTAGATTAAACTAAATATTCAATTAGTTTAATATGGTTTTCTATCAAAGCCCTAAATGACATTATATTAAAGGAATTCCTTGCAAGGGGACCAATTACTCTTAATTATAGATTATACTAAATAAAATACTTGATTGGTTAAATATGATGTGCAATTAGGGAAAAATATTCACAATGGACATTAGATGGACACAATTCATTGTATGGGGTGAAAAATGCCTCGATTGATATTCTTGTTGGAAGTAATTAATTACATAGGAATTGGTTTTCCTCAATTGTGTATAGTATTGCAAAAAATATCAATTGATTTAACATGGTTTAATTATATCCAAAATGACATTAGATGGATGTAATTCCTTGCTTGGGGATTCAGTGGCCCCAATTGCATATCATATTGAACCTAGATACTCAATTGGTTAAATATGGTGTGTAATCAAGGCTAATAGAACCTAACTAGAACATTATATGGATAAAATTAATTTCATAGGGGATCAATTATCCCCAATTATGTATAAGATAAAACCAAATACATGATTAGTTAGATATAATTGACAATCAGGGCTAATGAAGTTGTAATTGACATTAGATATATTCAGTTACTTGTATGAGCCTTTGTTGGCCATATTGCATATTAAACTAAATTAAATACTTGGTTGATTCAATATGTTATGTATTTTGGACCAACAGAGCCCCCTGTTGATATTAGAAGGATGAAATTTCTTATACAAGGCTTGTTTGGACTAAATTTCATATCATATTGAACCAAATATTATTTTACTTGAATTTGGTGCACAATCAGAATCCCAATTCTTATTAGATGGATGTAATTCCTTACAGATGGTTTAATTTTTCCTAATTTCATATCAAATTGAATCAAACACTCAATTATTTATATAAGGTGTGTAATTAGGGCCCTAATTAAAATTATGTTGACATAATTCCTTGGGCAAGCCACGATTGGCCCCAATTATATATCATCTAGAATTAAATACTTGATTGGTTCAATATGGTATGAAATCAAGGACAAATAATCCCTAACTTCCATTATATATGAATTTAATTCCTTGTACATAGCTCCTTTGGACCGAATTGTTTATCAAATTGAAAAAATACGTATTTTTTTAATATGGTGAGCACTTGGATCCCTAATTGATATCATATGGATGAAATTCCTTACATTGAGGCTCGAGATAAATTTATCCCCAATTAACATCCTTTGTTTATAGTAAAAATTAGGTTCACAAGGATGAAATTGGTTAAACTTAATGAGTTAGTACCATAATTTATTTCATAGGCTTAATATGTGATGATGCGAGGGATAATTGATCCCAAATTCACATTATTTACTTACAGATTTAGGTTTAAGGAGCTCAAAATTTCCCCAATCACAATCATGATTTTAACTTATATACCCTAAGCCCTAATACCTAAACTCTAAACATAAATATATACTTTTTAAATCTTGAACCAATCATTTTAGCTCAAATTCACATCATTTAGACTAAGAATTAAGTTCACAGTGCTCAGTTTGGCCTAAATCACATGATTGATTTCCCTATTTGACTAATTCACTCAATCTACATGATGACATCCATGGTATAATGACAACCCAGAAACACATTCTATAGTCACAAATGGGTCCAAGTGATTCAAATTGTCCTTATTTATCTTTGTGATTGACCCTTTGTACTCTAAACCATGTGTGTGTGTGTGTGTATATATATATATATATATTAAAACTTAGAAGTTGTAAACCATAAACCCTAAACACTATACCCTAAATTATAAACCATAATATTTCCCTATTTACTAACTTCAATTTAGTCCCAATTAACATCCTTTGTAGTAATAATTGGGTTTGAACACATGGCATAGAGGGATTAGACATTAATATATAGGTCCTTCAACTTAAAGCCTATGCCCTAATCCCTAATCCCTGAAACATAAATTGTAATACATATACCTTGATGCCTATTATATGCCACAAACATACATGCATAAAGATATAATTAATTTTATCATGAGATGTCATAAAATTCACTTTTTAAATCTATGTCTAAAGCCTTTAGAGTACTAATCTAGCTATGCATTTGAAGTAAATTAGGGCTATTAAAAGCCCCTTCAACCTAATTAACCAAAGAGGAGGAGCTAGTTGATTATTTTAATTGAGGAGGTATGATAGTCCAATTTGAACCCCTTCAATAGTAAGATATGATTTAGAGCAAAATCAAAAGATTGCTCTTCTATCATGAATTAATCCAATTAGTCAATTTGTGCAATTCCCTACGTGATCTGGGAAAAATTGAGCCCCTAAACCAAATTTATGTCTCAATCAATTATATAACATGTATGAAACATATACATGGCATAATTGACCCTAATTTTATCATAAATTCAAACATGATAGTAATCAAGTCATATTAGGTGTCATAAGCAGCTCAAATGTTCTTTAATTATCTTAGTGATTAGACCCTATATTCGATATCTTAAACCCTAAGTTACCATGTACCATTTAACTTTAACCCTAAACCCTATACCATTTACATTAAACCCTAAGCCATAAGCCCTAAGCCCCAAACCCTTTAAATTATAGACCCTAAACCCTAAACCAATAAATTTAACCCCAATTAACATCATATATATATATATATATAAAGAATTAAGTTCATAGGGATGAACTTGGTTAAAATTGCATTACTCATTACCATAATTGGCTTTATCGGCTCGATCTATGATGATGTGGGAGATAATTGATCCCAAATTCACATTATTTACTCATAGATATAGGTTTAAGGTTCCCAAATGTGCCCAATTGCCTACATGATTTTATAAATATACCCTAAAACCTATACCCTAAGCCCTAATCCCTAAACTCTAAACCGTAAATATAAACTCTTTAAACCTTGAACCAATCATTTTATCCTAAATTAACATCATTTTTAGACTAAGAATAAAGTTCACAGAGCTTAATTTGGCCTAAATCACATGACTGATTGCCTTATTTAACTAATTCACTCAATCTACATGATGACATCTAGGGTATAATGACAACCCAAAAACATATTTTATAGTCAAAAATGGGTCCAACTGATTCAAATTATCCTCAATTATATTTATGATTGACCTTATGTACCCTAAACCATATATATATATATATATATATACATATACATACATATATATATATATATACATATATATATATATACATACATATATATATATATACATATATATATACATACATACATACATATATATATATATATATATATATATATATATATATATATATATATATATATATATATATATATATATATATAAACCTAGAAGCCATAAACCATAAACCCTAAAAAATATACCCTAAATTATAAACCATAAGCTTTCCCTATTTACCAATCGATTTAGTCCCAATTAACATCTTTTGTAGTAAGGATTAGGTTCACAAGGCATAGAGTGATTAGGCATTAATATACAGGTCCTTAAACCTAAACCCCATGCCCTAATCACTAATCCCTAAAACATAAATTGTAAGCCCTATGCTCTGATGCCCACTACATGCCACAAACATTCATTCATTATGATATAAATGATTTTATCATGAGATGTTATAAAATGCACTTTTTAAACCTATGGAGAAAGCCTTTGGAGTACTAATCTAGCTATGCATCTAAAGTAAATTGGGGCTATTTCAAGCCCCTTCAACCTAATTGAATGAATATAAAATATGATTTTTGGGTTGATCAGCTCCAATTTTCCCCAATAACCATCATAATTGTACCTTATATACCCTAAAAAATCCATAAACTCTAAACCATAAATATAAAATATTTAAACCTTGAACCAATAATTTTAGCCCAAATTAACATCATTTAGACTAAGAATTATCTTTACAATTGACCCTATGTACCCTAAGCCTAAGCCCTACACACTATACCCTAAATTGTAAGCCAAAAACTTTCCCTATTTACTGATCGATTTAGTCCCAATTAACATCCTTTGTAATAAAAATAGTTTCACACATGACATAGAGTGATTAAACCTTATATACACCCTTAAACCCAAACCCTGCATACCCTAATCCATAAAACCTAAAACATAAATTGTAATCCCTAATCCCTAAAACATAAATTGTAATCCCAAATACATAAACCTTATGCACTAATGCCTTAATACCTAATCCATAATTGCTTATCTATATTAAGTATAACATGATTGTGTTATTTAATAATGTGATCATGTTATATTAACATAGGTAAAACTTGGTTCTCATTGTAAATTACCAACCCCAAAGCTTATACTAACAATAACATGATCATGTTATTACATATAACTTGATCGTGTTATTATAGATATAAGCTTCTCAATGGGTTAGATGGGCCATAACCTTATATAACACATAACATGATCACGTTATTCTTATTTTAGATTAAGCACACTTATCAAAGACAATTCTTAACCCAAGTCAAGAATTATATCCCCACAAATATTCTTTGTGTACTTCTATGAGATCTATGTACATGTGTACTTGACCCCACTTTTGAAAATTTGTCAATTATCCCTTCTGATGGGTGATAGATCATGTTCAAAGAGGAAGATGTGAAATAATAAAACACTAAATGACTTAAAATATTTAAGAGAGAAACACAAGCTATAAATGTGAAAACATCATGGTAGATAAGGTACAAACCTTAATCTTGATAAACCACATGCTATAGATAATGAGCTAATTAATGATAATGAATTAAATAATGATAAAATTGAATATTATCAATTGAATAATGTTGAAATTGACCATAATGAAATGAATAATAATGAATTAGTTAGTGTTGGAAGTTCCCATTCAAAGTTCCAAGTTTTTTATTTTGTTGATGATGAGTCTATGTATGATGCTTGACCCCCCCATGAATGAAGAAAATTTGATGGAAACAAATAATGATGAAATTAACCATCAATAAAATTTCATGGAAACATATAATTAAGAAACTAACAATGAATAAAATGTCATCCCACCTATAAACAATGAAAGTAATAAGAGTTTTGAAACACCCTCTCAACAAATTCTACCATTACCAACACCTCCAAGAATTGTGCATAGAAAATACAAGTACTTAATTAAATTCTATGAAAATATTTTAAAACCAATGTATAAAAAAATGTCTGATCACCATTCAAGAAGACTGGCTCAACAAATTTGGGATACTTTCTTTCATAATTTAGAGTATGATAGTCAAATATGTCAATTATTTGTTTCATTGATAAAATTGATTAAGATCAGACCTATAATGTATAAATTAGGACTAAGAACATCTAACATGGATGATGAAAATGATGGAAGTTTTGAATATATACATGATGCATATCATACCGTAGGTCCAAAATCATGGACCAAAGATTGTAATGTTGCCTAAAATATACTTACAACTTATGCAGTAAGTGACAAAATAGGGAAAAAATGAATGGTTTCAAAAACAAGACAAACACTTAATATAAATAAAAATAATAATGAAAGCAATTAAAAGATGTGAAAGAATTAATGAACATAATACCAATGAGCTCTGGGCATTCTCTGGAAGACTTCCACAAAATGACAAGGCTATAGCTAATACTCTCAAAGAGTTACTTGCTCAATTTTGGAAAGACAATACAAGAGTTCCTCCAAATTAAAGAGATGTTGTGAAAAGAATAGCTGGTTCTCGTAACCATAAACTGCTTCCAAAATATTTATTGGATATGACTCAAACACATTTGTACTCTAAATTTTTGGAAAAACATCCACAAATTTCTATTTATCAAAGATATTTTGAGATGTTAAAACCTTTTTATGTTAAAATAAATCACACACGCACCACTTCTTTTAGGAAACATGTTGAATTTTCAATGCACTATGATGTTTGTCACCATATTTTTTGTAATTTGCATATTAAAATTTTGAAGGAGTGTGGCATTGAATTTCCACCAAAATCAACCAGGAAATTTATTCGAACTATCTTCTATAAAAGACCAGATGGACAATTATTTTACAACAAATCATGTTTAAATAGAAATTACAACATTTGTGGTGGATTGCCAAATTGAAAAAAATGTATCCATGAGGAGATTACAAGTGCAATTAGATAAGAATTAGTTAGTTTAAGCAAATATAAATTAGTGACTTATCAAGCAAAAGATGGAAAAAATCTAAAAGGTGTGAGCTTGTTACAAAAAAGATACATGTTTTCAAAAATTTGGTCAAATTTAGGGAGAAGATTATCTATGAGTATGCAAGGCACACACATAGGACTAAATGGTTGGATGAACATTTCAAGATAAGTAAGGATACATTCCCACTTGGTCCCATTGTTTCAGTAGTTGATTTTGCTGAAAATTACATATTCAATCCCCAAATGGAAGTTTGATCATAGTATTACAACTCATCACAAGTTACCATATTTGTGAATATAACATTCATGCATGCACCTGATAGTACAGAGCAACAACAAAAAATATTAAGGGGGCACCATTTATATATCAATGATGATAGATCACATTGTTCAGATTATGTGTAAGGTCATTTTAAAAAGTTCTATAAATAGTTGAGTTAGAGGAACATTACTTTCAATCAATATTACATTTGGTCAGACAATTACACATCATAATTCAAAAATACAAATATGTTTTATTAGTTGAGCAGGATACATGTTACCACTAGTGTAGAACACATTTGGATTTTTACCAAGGTTGGCCATGGAAAAGGGCAGCATGATGGTGTTGTAGCATGTGTAAAAAGAGTTATTTCAAGGGTGGAGTTGAAATTTGAAGAGGGTGTTCATTTAACAGATGCAAAAACTATGGTTGAATGGTGTAATGAGAACATGTGTCATGGTGTTCATCTAAATTCTACTATTCATAGACATGTTTCATTAATGGAGGAAGAACATGTGGCAAATTATGAGGATTTTATAACTCTAATAGGTTCAAGTGACCTCTACTCATTTTGTAGCTCAAATCCAAGTTCTTAGACTATTCATATAAGACACTTTGCATGTTTCTATCCTACATGCATGGACTCTCTTTAGAATGAGTATGAGTCACAAGAGTGGGTGGATGATTGGAGTTCCAAACCTCTAATTCTAATCAACACATATTAGGTTCTAACAATATTGTAACTTATAAATATGACATTGTCAGATGATTTTGACCATGTATCTGATCTAGTGTAGCCAAGTAGAATATTTTTCATTATGTACAATTTATTCTCATTAAATATATCTTCATATTATCACTAAAAATTATTTTTGTGATACAAGGCATTTTTTTGTAGTCATTGTAGATGAGAATAATAAAGAAGGCACTAATCACTACTTGTGTCAGTGTGTAGACAGAAATAAAAAAATGACTTCCCCAGTTATAGATGGAGAAAACATTGACTATCCCACTACATTAGTGGTAGTCACTGAAACTTGATTTCGATGATATCCTATAAATTTTTTAGATCAATGGTTGTTTGAAGAGTGTGAAATGCATAGAAAGATATTGCACTATTCAAATTTGATTCTTGCAATGAATATTCAATTACAAAAATATCATGGGAGGCTATTAAATAGGAAACTATGGAAAGTTTAGGAGATAGACCATGAAACTATTCTTGATACTATCAAGATTGGAGTAGATCCTAGTGGTTTTTTGGATTGAAATATGGAGGTAAGTTGACTTTTCAAATGTAGATGTAATCAATTTTACCAAATGTTTTTTTATTTTCTAAGTAGTACATATATAAATTTTATTTTTAATTGCTTACTAATAATTTTTTGTAGGTTAATGGTGCCATATAATCTTCCACCTTCACATGGTTGGCACTATCAGTAAATAATTCTATATTATTAAAGCTAAAAGAAGCTTAGGTTTTATGGGTATTTGAACTTAGGCTAAAAAAATACATTTTTCTTGTATTGGGAAGGGTGATCTTGAGGCTAGAATGGGTGGTGGGTTTGTCAATTGGGCCTTATAGGAGGTGAAAAACCTATTCATAGACATTATCCACCCCATATATGTGTTGTTGGTGTCATTTTTCACTCAAAAATCATGAAAACTAGAGTTATACAACCAAAACTTGAACTTTGACAACATTTATTGTCAATGTTTTTGCTCTCTAGAATGGTAGTGAAAATGCACTTTCAGGTGGATTCAGATGTCATGACATTTTAATAATATGTAATTTTACTATCTATATGTGATCGAAGTGATATATTCATAGGTGGAGGTCCTGGAGGTATAAATTCTAGTTGGAGCTCAAGAAGTTGGTTGTTCACTAATAAAAACTTACATTTTTAGACCTGTCACTGCAACTTGTCTAACATATTGATATCAAATATTCCACCTAAGTGATATAAGGTATGATTAGAGGGATTAAATAGGTATTTGAGGGATATGATGGTTCATGGTAATGACTTAAAATTTTCATTTTATGTGTGTTTGAATATAAGCTAAAAAATTACAATTTTCTTGTATTGGGAAGGGTGTTCTTGAGACCAGAATAGGTGGTGGGTTTGTTGATCAGGGATAAAAGGAGGCCAAAAACTATTACTAGACATTATCAACCCCCCTAAACATGTTGGTAGTGTTAATTTTCATTCAGGAAGCATCAAAACTAGAGTTATGTAACCACGACTTGAACTTTGACAACATTTATTGTTAGTGTTTTTGCTCTCTAGAACGATAGTGAAAATGCACTTTCAAGTGGATTCAAACATCATGGTAGTGTGATAAATTTTAATTTGCCTATTTGTATGTGATTAAAGTGATATATTTTTAGTTAGAGGTTCTGGAATAGAAATGCTAGTTGGAGCTCAAGAAGTTGCTTGTTCACTAACAAAAACTTGCATTTTTAGACCCGTCGTTATAGCTTGTCTAATGAATTTATCTAAAAGATTACACCTAAGTGTTCTAGGGTGAAATTATAGGGATTAAATAAGTATGGTATGGATTTTAAAATTTACAAAAATGACTCATATTTTTTGTTTTATGTGTGTTTGAACTTAGGATAAAAAATGCATTTTTCTTGTATTGCGAAGGGTGTTGTTGAGGCTAGAATGGATGGTGAGTTTGTTGATTAGGCCTAAAAAGAGGCCAAAAATATGGAACTAAATTTTATCTACCCCATTATATTTTTTTGTGATCTTATTTTTCATTTAGGAAGCATCAAAACCAGAGTTCTATAAGCATAACTTGAACTTTGATAATATTTGTTGTTAGTGTTTCTGCTCTCCAAAATGGTAGTGAAAATGCACTTTCAGGTGGATTCAAACACCATAATGGTGTGAAAACATGTAATTTGACTATATATACATGATAAAAGTGTTATATTCATATGTGGAGGTCTTAGAGATAGAAATGTCAGAGCTCAAGAAGTTACTTGTTCACTAATAAAAATTTGCATTTTTGGACCCGTCACTACAACTTGTCTAACAGATTGATCTTGAATATTATATGTAATTTCTATAGGTTATAATTATAGGGATTAAATAGGTATGGAATGGATCTAATTATTCATATAAATGACTTACAATTTTTATTTTATGTGTGTTTGAACTTAGGCTAAAAAAATGCATTTTTCTTGTATTGGGAAGGGTGTTCTTGAGGCTGGAATGGGTGGTGGGTTTGTTGATCGGGCCTGAAAAGAGGCTAAAAACATGGTCATATATGTTATCCACACCCATTTAATTTATTATTAGTGTCATTTTTCACTCAAGAAGCGTCAAATCTAGAGTTATGCAACCATAACTTTAACTTTGACAACATTTATTGTCAGTGTTTCTATTCTCTAGGACGGTAGTGAAAATGCACTTCCAAGTGGATTTGAATGTCATGGTGGTTTGATAAAATGTAATTTCCTATATATAAATTATAAAACTTATATTTTCATAGGTGGAGGTCCCAGTGGTAGAAATGTCAGTTGGAGCTCAAGAAGTTGCTTGTTCAGTAAAAAAGCTTGCATTTTTGGACCCATCACTATAACTTGTCTAACGGATTGATCTCAAAGATTTCCACCTAAGTTACCTAGGTTGAAATTAGATGGATTAAATAGGTAAAGTAAGGATCTGATATTTCATGCAAATGGCTTACAATTTTTTTTTATGCATGTTTGAACTTAGGCTAAAAAATGTATTTTTTTGTATTAAGAAGGGTGTTCTTGAGGCCAAAATGGGTGGTGGGTTTGTCAATCGGGCTTAATGGGAGGCCAATAACCTAGTATTAGACATTATTATCTCCCCCCCCCACATATATTGGTAGTGTCATTTTTCACTCAGGAATCATCAAAATTAGAGTTGTGCAACCACAACTTAAACTTTGACAATATTTATTATCAGTGTTTCTGCTTTCTGGAATAGTAGTGAAAATGCACTTCTAGGTGGATTCAAAAATCATGGTAGTGTAATAACATGTGATTTTATTATTTTTATGTGATCAAAGTGATATATTCATATGTGGAGGCCTCGAAAGTTGAAATTCCAGTTAGAGCTCAATAAGTTACTTATTCACTGACAAAAACTTGCATTTTTGTACCCGATACTGTAACTTGTCTAATGAATTGATATTATATCTTCCATTTGAGTGACATAACATGTAATTATATGGTATAAATAGGTATGGGATGGATATGATGGTTCATGGTAATGAAATACATTTTTCATTCTATGCATGTTTTAACTTAGGCTAAAAAATTGCATTTTTCTTGTATTAAGAAGGGTGTTCTTGAGGTCCAAATGGGTGGTGGGTTTGTCGATCAGGCCTAATGAGAGGCCAAGAACATGGTATTAGACATTATCCACCCCCTAATACATGTTTGGATTATCTTTTTTCACTTAAGAAGCATCATAACTAGAGTTTTACAACCATAACTTGAACTTTGACAACTTAAACTAGAGACCTAGAAACTTAATGATTAGTTAACCTATTAACCTATTGACCTATTAAAAAATTTGAAAACTTTGACAATTTTGACAACTTTGACAATTTTTACAACTATGACAGTTTTAATAACTTTGACAACTTTGACCTATAGACCTATTGACCAATTAGGTGGTAATTGACCTATTGACTTATTAGGTGGTAATAATTAATTTTCCTATTGACATATTGAGTTAGAAAGTGAATTATTGTGGAAAATTGGTTTCATTTTATCTTTGAAGGTCCTTGAGGCCATGAATATGTTGTCATTTGTGTAAGGTTGCAGGTGGATGAATGACTATAAGTAGTAACCAAAAAGTGACTTAGGTCACAATAAAGGAAGGGATATTAGAGTGGTTCCACTAGGTTGGTAAGTTGTGATTCATCATGATATTATTTTTGAATGTGTTGAAACTATACAGACCTACAAATAAATGAGTAAGACATATACCCATATACCTTGTTTTTCCTATGACAGTCCAATATGAAAGTAAATGGTTGTTTATCATGAAGAGAGTATGACTTTAGTATAGATAATGACATATATATTGATAATGATCATTGAGGTGGAAATTTAATTGGTTTTTATACAAAATATAATGGTAAAGAATCAACATAAAATCCTCTAGAACAAAAAAAACCCTATAGATAGTGAGAAGATAGTGAAAGAGTGAGAGGACGTTTGTGAATGGAATGTATGAAATGAGTTAGAGAATGAATGTGAGAGGTTTGTAATAGGTCTAATAACACCAAGAAGTGTCTTAAAACTATATAAGAAGTAGGTACAAAGAGAATAAGGCCATTAAGCCTAAGTGATAAGAGTGTCATTAGTTATTTCCACTACACACAATGAAATAAAAACTTTAATTTAAAAAAATATGGGAGATCCAAGATTTATAACATTGAAAAGAATATTTTTTTAATCCTCATTTGTGTGTACAACATTAAATATGAGATCTGATAGATAATAATTTGGAAGATCATTTAACAACATTATATAATAACACACAATGAAATAAAAACTAAATATAAATTAGATAGAATGCCATGATAGGCATACAATATAGGCACATGTTTCCAATTATAATAATACATAGATTACTATGATAGGCATACAAAAAATTACATCTACCAACATAGTATCTAATGTTGGTTGAATGTCATATACATATATACAATGCCAAAAATGCATCAATTACCATATAAGCATACAAAAAAATGCATCTCATGTGTAAGACATCCTATTCATCAAATATCCTCCCTCTCTTTGCTTTCCTTGAAGAAGACTCTCCTTAGGATGTCCTACTAGTAGATGGAGACCCTTTCAATGCCTTGGATTGATCCAAGGTATGACTGTGGGTCCTACACTCAAAGTTAACTTGTATCTGAGCCTGTTTAAGTAATAAAATTATTATGAAATTAACATAAAATACGTTTAAACAATTGTTAAGAATTTTATTTTAAACTAAAATAAAAAATCATTTAAACATGCACTTACTGCAAGCTCACAATCTTGTTCAATATATTTTTCACACTCAAAGAAGTAAAGGGTAGGCTTAGTTATCTGAATAGGCATCTAAAATATGGTAGGAACATAAGAAGTTTCCTTACTCATCATATGACTTGGATTATCAACTGTCATAGGATAACCCTGCATACATAATACATTTACATAAGTTATATTTTCCCTAAGTACATGTACTAAAATTATTAAAACAAGTCTATTTTTACAATTTAAACTTACACGAACTAATATATACCTCTATTAGGGATTGTGTATATGAAATTGTAGCAACAATGCCTATGCCTATCTTAGCTCATAGAGAAGGAGGATTGTTTACTCCATCCATCAATTGTTCATTTAAACAAGGTCCCTCTTAGTTTTATATAAAGTATCAAATCTTATATATGGAAACCAAAACAATCAATAAAAGCACTTGTATATAAAATATCTATCTATATAAGTATATGAATGTAATGACACATTATAATAAAGAATGGGACAAGAATGAACGTGAAAATACACTTAGATTTGAATTGATAAGCCATATATTGAAGTGTTAGAGCAACAACCTTGTACCAAAACCAAAATTAGAGGATTAGTGAAAGGGAATATATAATATACTAATTTATTTTTTTCATTGATAAATATAAATATACTTGGGTCAAGATCTTCAATTTATACTATATTACATGTTGGACTATATTGGTTGTTGATTTGTTACTTGTCTAAAAATAGGGGTTTGACTTAGGTAGGACCCTCATACCTACTTCCTTTTTGTATGGTCTTACAAAGTCATTTGATTTTATTATCACTTTTCAAGGAAGGAGAATAAAGAGTAGGCATGCTTAAAAATCATCTCCCATTTTTGAGAAATGATTTGGGAAACCAGTGGGTGGGTATTGACACTCATGCTAAATCTTATCCTAATCACAAGGATGTATGTGTTGGGCATGACATTGATGATTATAGTAGCTCCTCATTATTTGTTAGAGATGGTTGTTTAAGTGGATTGGTGTGGGATATTTATTGCAAAAGTATACCATAATACACACACACACACACACACACACACACACACACACACACACACACACACACACACACACACACACACACACACACACACACACACATTATACAAATGTTGTGTGCATAAATATAGATGGTAAAGAGAGAAAAGGGATTGTTTATGTTTACCCATATCAAAGATGAGGAAGTAAATGCTACATGTGAATTCATGTCAAGTTTGTGTCCTTATGGTTTTAGATGCAATATGGTCATAGGAATTTTAGGTTTCATTATTAGGAAAGTTTTTGGGAAATAGGTATATGAATGACATTCCAATTTCATAGGATATTAGCACTCCCAAGATAACTTTCACTAGGAAAATGGGTGTATATTCATACAAAAAGACTCAAATATTTTATGGCAAAATGTGCTTCATGTTTTCTTCATAAATAATGTCCTATCCCTAGACGCATGTAATGGATTTATTATAAAATAGTGTATTGACCTTGGGTAATAGAAACAAAATGTACCATATAAGTAATGGGTAGAAGATATGAATAAAACATCTACATCCTTAATCAGTGACCCTGTAAGAGCATTGTAGGATGTTAATCCCAAGGAATCATGGTCTAACATAAGACCATTAATGAATTTTATGTTTTTGGTTGTGTTATTTTTGCATTAATTCTTGAGAAGAGAAGTAAATTAGATGTAAAGAACAAAACATATATGTTTGTTGTGTTATGCCTATTGTTAATGATGCACATTTATTATCTTTTACCTTAAATTCCCTTGCTCTTATCACTCATTTTCAAGGGTAACATGTGGATTTATGTATAATGGTAATGGTGACATAATTTAAAATGAGAATATGACTATATTGAGCTTACAAACTTCATTTTCAAGATAGTTTTACCTAGAAGGACCCCTAGATAAGATTTAGATTTATTTTATCTAAGTATCGTTGTGGCATGTGAACTACCCTTATCTAATATTGAATTAGATTATTCATGGAATCTTTGTGGTATTTTCCAAAAGTGGTTATATAAATATCATTAAGCCTATTCTCATAGATTGTAACTATTGTAAAGAACAAAACAAGGATAAAGAGAGAGAGAACATGAAAATAGAAAATAGAGAAAGATAAATTTAACTTAAACTTACAAGGCAAATATATACATAGACTAAATATACATAGAGCATAAGATTAACTCAAAATTTTACCTCTGTATAGGTAAATGTTGTCATCCTAACAGAGGCAGATGCAGTAGTGGATGGCCCAATAGCTAGATCTAAATATGTAAACAATGGCTATGACAAATTAAATGTTGTAAATGCTGACTATGATGATGAAGGAACTATCACCTCTTGTGACATAAAAAATGATGTATATATTATATTAAGTTTCTATGTAAATTAATTTTTAGTAAATTAAATTTGAAAATATAACTTAAATTTAACATGCCATTTATATAAAATATACTTGCATCTATGTGGTGATTAATGTCTACACACCAAATGTGCATTATAAAAACTCATCACTCATAAGAATATGATCTAATCCATCTGAACCACTCATACCATCATCAATATAAGGTCCTATACACATAGATCTACATGAACTTTAAGGGTAGGGTCAAGGTCAGGTAGGTGGCATATCTGTAGCATCACTATGTGAAAGCCTACTCATATGTTGAATGAGTGTATTGCTGAATGAACTAATAGAATGGAGAGTGTCTATCTCCATGACCTGCTAAACTACAAAGAGGATTTTAGGCTCAAGAGGATTTTGGATACAGATCTATGTAGGTTGATTAGGCACATGATGTGTACCTGGTTGATCCTATGTAGAGCCTTTTTCTTGACCCTAAAACTCATTAAAATAAAAATAATTGGGAATATTATTGAAGACAAACTTATAATAGAGTTTCCTCAAAAAATATAATGGGACCTCATGGTTGTTACATGGTGGATAGTCAAAGACCATCCACCATCGATCCCAAAAATTAGCTGTGATTAAGTTATTCACATAATGATGGATAGGAAAATGTTTAGCGGTTAAAAGAAATGGGGCATTGGTGGCTAGGTCAATGAATAGGGCACATATGGAGGCTTTTGAAATTTATTTATTCTTCACCTAAAGGGATGACAACTTGTCAGCATATTATTCCATACAAGTATCCCTATAGGATGTCTATCAACCAATTTAACTCATTATAGAGTCAATTTGACCTTATAAGGTCTCTAGGGAATCGAATAGCTAAGTGTAGTGGGGGTTGGTCAAAGTGGAATCCCTAATTCTGTCAATTAACTCTTTAATTTCAAGTTTGTTTCCCATAATGTTATCAATCAAAACCTCTTGATTGTCAAGGGGTTTTGGGAAATTGTAGGAAGGTTAAGTGGAGGGATAGGAGGAACAACCAAAGGGTTAAGTGGAGGGTTAGTAGGACGAGATGTTAAAAAAAAACTATAAATAAAAACTAGGGTTAAATAATGCAAATTATAAAAAATTAGGGTTAAATAGGGAATATTTAAATAAATTACCTCTCTTATGTGGTGGCATCATTGATTAGTAGGTACATTGGATGAATCTAACAGCGTCTTGGCAGTCTTTAGAGTATTTTACACAAAAAGTGATCATGGAAGCTATGGGAGAGTGAGGCCTTATTTTTCATTTGGGTTTCCTTGTTTATTTATTTTAACGCATAGGTAATGTGATCATGTTATTAACGTGATTATGTTATTAGAAATGAAAATAATGTGATTGCATTATTATATAACATGATTACATTATGTATGGTTATGTAATCTCAAGCCTAGATTCAAATAACATGATCATGTTAATTAAATAAGATGATCATGTTATTAATTAACATGATCATGTTACTAGTAATATCCACAGAATTATCCCCCATCTCTGTGCACTTACCCTAAATATGTTCACTCCAATAAAGTACATACTTCAAAATGGTTGTCATTTTCCTTTATAAGTTCAAGTGTATCCTCAATCCATTTATCTTTGAAATATCTAATGGTGTGAGATATTTTTTAAGAGTTCACTGATGTTATCCATTGAAATCACTTTAGGTCATCAAATTGGAAAAGTATCACCTTTGATCATTAATTTGAGCTAAATATTTATTAACATATTAAATAATTAAAATGAATTCATGGACCATGGGTTGAAAATATAGATGACACTTAGAAACTTAAAGCTATCTTAATAAGGAGGGAACATCTCCAACCATGAGATTTGTAGTTAAAATGGAGCAAGACCATTGGCTAAATAAAAGTGTTGGAGCATACAAAGTAATTAATTCACAAGGTTTTCCATGGGATAAAATATTATAAGAAAAAAATTGAGCCCCTCAATCTTTTAATCTACTTGAGATCTAATGGTGTGAGATGCTTAGTCAAAACTATAAGTAGTGATTAGGAACCATTTTTAAAAGTTAAGATGATGTCATCAACTAGACACCCCTCAAGACATTAAATTAAGATGTTATACACTATCTCAGGATATCATATTTTCTCTCAATAAAGGGACTTAAAACTATATAAATATTTAAATGAAGGGGCCCACTCAAATATTTTGAAAATTTAAAAGTCCCTCCATCCATCAGATTAATACAACCATCTCTAGTTGTTGATCTTCAAAGGAGAGTAAATATAAATGCTACAACTACGATCCCAATACATTAATATTCTTAAGATATACTATAATAAGATATTTTAGAGTAGATTGCTAATGTCAAATATTCAAAGTGCCTTAGGCTACTAGATTAAGATCATCCATGCTATTCCTGAGCTATTATATTAACTAAATGAGACCACTAAGAAAAATTCACATAACCATCTTTAAAATAATAAAATTATAAACTATAAGAGATGTGAGAATAGAAGTGCAGATAAATAATGAGCTCAAACTATAAAAATGACATCAAATTGGTTTCAAATTCAAATTTTTTTTAGCAATTCAAATATGTATAAAAATAAAAAAACCTTGCACAATGAATAGTTATAAATCCAAATAAGAATTGGTGGGGAGGCCACACAAAAACAAATAGGGTTTTTCTTGACTTGTTGCCCAATGGATCAAGACAATTATAAGCTTGACACTTAGTAGGAATGTTTCCCCTAACAGCTACTAAAATGTTAATAATTCTCACCTAGGATGATTTGTTAGACATTATAATTGATTAAGGGAGAGATTGTTGAGCATTGTCTTTGAGTGTTGAACTTTGATATTTAATTTTTTCATTGATGCCAAAGGTACTAATAAAGATGCATGGGTCTTTCATTTATGTCAATTTAATGTTATTGATGTCAAAGGTTCTTGGTCAAGTAAACCTTGAGGTCTATACAGCAAGTGAAAATCATCTTATAATTATTTGTCTATACCTTTTGAGATAGTATTTATAGGTGGAAAAGATGAAATGAGTGAGCTCCAAAGAAAAAGTAGTGTGATTCGAAGTTCTATGTAAATATTTCTGAAGATGCTTTGAAGAGAATGATCCAAAGAATACATGATAATATTTGAGTATGGGAGATATTTTCTAAGATTTTATCTGTGGTATTGAAGATCTTTTAGATGAGTACAAGGTCAGCTCCAAAGATATGTGTACTCCAAAGATCTATGTTCACAACTCTGAAGATACTACAGTCAAGCTCCAAAGATCTATAAGTAGATTTGAATAAGTTATATTTAACCTCAAAATAAAATTGAGTGTATGATGTTTTTTTACCATACATAAGAGGCATTGGAACACATGTGAGTTCTAAACTGGAGTCTACAAAGTAGCTAGAAGGTCAGAATCTAGGCTTAATAAGACTTGAAGGAAAAGGCTTAGAAATTAAGAAGAGAGATGGAGGATAGATTAGGTAACCATGAATTGAATGAGTAGATGAACATTGAAAAAGGTGATTCAAGTTGTTTTAATTATGTGCATGAAGTTTAAGGACTTGGTTTGCAAATAAAAGGCTTGAAAAGTATTTCAATGTTTCTCTAGTACACATAATGAAGCAATGTCTACCCAAGAAGGTTTTATTAGTTTTCATTAACACATGAATTAGTTAAATGAGATCTTGACCTATTCATGATAGATGAGGAAGGGTTATAGCTCAAATTTCCATGTGTTGGTTTTTGGAAAGAGGAGCTAAGTTTTATGAATGATTGTTAAGACTAGAAGTTAGTCTAAACTCTCATAAAACTCTAAGTGCGACCTGATGTTGAATATATTATTAAAAATATCTTAGAATAATTTGATATAATTATAAAATTGGTTGGAGGTTGAATTCAACTCTCCCAATAATCTCTAGGTGTGATTTTTTTCTCAAGTGAGTGAGAAGATCATACAAAAAAGTGCTTGTCTTTTGAAAATTTATTGTGGAAGACAACACAGACTGAGTCAATCATGCAAAGTGGATGAAGATCAAAGTGTGAAACTTGTAGTTGATATTCATGAATATTTTTTGATATGTTACATATCTCAGGTTTTTGAAGTCAGTGATCAAATTTGGCCAGTCACTGAGTAGACCTTGTGGTACAAATAGAGAAGAATCAAATAGTAGTGAGAAGATGTTTCATGATGTGTTTTCATGAAGGAGTGATGCATTGAAATGGATGATGGTTTTTTTTGGATCTTGAATAATCTATCCATGATTTTTATAAGTTTAGAAGTTAGTGTAAGTGATTGAAACATTAAATTCAAAATGCCTTATCTAGTTGAGTAGAGTCTATGAGAAGGAAGGTCAAAATAATGGTCTGTAAGACCAATAGTTCTCATTAGATCTCATGATCTAATTTATTGAATTTGATTTGAGTATATTTTAAGATCATGTACATGTATTGAAATCCCTTAAATATATTCAATCATGTGATATATGTTCATGTTTCATTGACTGTGTTTTGGAGTCAGTTGGTGGTTCTAAGTGAACATCTTATAGAGATTGTTTGAGCCTATTTACCCTGAGTTAAGCATTAGATGAAGTTGGTAATGAAAATGAGGTGTGATGTTCTTGAATATATAATTTTTTATTATGGTTGTTTTTAAAAATTAAATATATACAATGATTGTTCAAGATAAAGTTTATGTTATGCACATGCCTTTTATATGTAGTGATTTAAAGAAGGGTTCAAGTGGAAGTTAGACCTAAAAGGTATTGTAGACTTAAATAAAATTTGGATAAGAAGTATTGGAGTGGTTTGTGATGTGTTCCTACCAGGTGAATCATTTTGATAATCTTTAAAGAGATCAAATGGTAAGGTGTTGTTGGGAAGGCCTATTAGGTCTCCATAATCCTAAAAGAGGACCGAGGGCTAATTGATGTATGTTCAACCTATTGTAGTAATTAATTTATGAATAAGGCATGTTATAATAATATGATTCAACCTATTCATGGCTTACCTAAGAAATTTAAATGTATAATTGACCTATAAGGATATGATCAAATTAATTGTATAAAACCAAGGTAGTTAGGCCTATTTTAGTGTGCTTAGAGGAGAAGATAGAGTATGTGCTTAGAGTGAAAAATAAAAGAAAAAATTGTGACTGATATAGATCATTTATAAGTAGAAAGAGGTCATATATACCAATATAGATATCATGAATATATAATATAAGTTCTGCAAGAGAAGATAAAGGTTAGATGACCTAAACAAGCCATGAAAAGGGCTAATTGGATGAAGAGGGTTGAAGATAAATTTGAGAGGGATGAAGAGAGTGAAAATCAAAAAGAGTAGATAATCATCTATTGTATAAGAAACAAATATTTATAAAGGTGATCAAAAAATTAGGTGGTTGGGTTGGTGCTGAGTCATCTAGGGTGTTGGAGCCTCCTTGTAAGTTGGAGCTTGCTAAAGCCAAGTGGGTGCTTGGTAAATTAGGGGTTGGTAATCCTTGATGAGTTGGTGATTAGCTAAATATTGTTAATTTGGTTCTTAAAATATTAGGGTTTATGTTCTAATTTGAGTGGGTGCTCAACTGAATATTGATGTTTGTCTTATAGGACTATAGTCTATTTGCTTCATCAATGGGTTTTCTACCCCAAGAGGGTTTCCCATGTATATGTTGTGTTCATGTGTTTCATGATCTTTTTATTTGATGTTTATGATTTATAAGATATACATGCATGTTAAATATAGTTCATATATATTTAATTGGAATTTAATGAAATTTTTTGAAGACTGATTCAGCCCCCCCTCCCGTCATCTTGTTTCCATCATAATCAAGTCTTAGTTTCATTATGAATATCTATTTGATAAATTTAAATGGATATATGTATGTTTTAAATATAAAATTAAATTATGGGATCACCCAATTTATTTATATAATATATTATTTCAAAAGATCCCATATATTTAAAATGAAATGAGCCAGGAAAAAGCTATAGGAAAGAAAAAGGAGACTACCATGATTTGAATATTCAAAATGACTCTCCTCTTATTTTAAAATAAAAATATAAGATAAATTCAAAACTCAACCAAAAAATTATGTAATAAAACATGGGAATCATGGGTAAATTAGAAAATATTATGTGAGTCACTAAAATGGATAGAGTTGGGTAGTAGAGGAAAAAATGTAAAATTTTATTCAAGTCTCCTCTATTTATGGCAGTGGTCAGCTAAAAATTGATGTCTCTTACCTCTCTTTATTTTATCTCTTATATATAATTTTATTTTCTAATTTGATTAAAGGGTGTATTTATGAGACTTTATATGCCTAATAAATTTTAGAATTTAGATCTGAACCTCTACTAATTTGTTGTTTAAGAATATCCTAAGCCCTCATTGGAATACAATGTGACTGTGCATACTTTTTATAAGTTATAAATTTTTTGTGTCTCTTTTTGACCTACACCTTGGTCTTTTTATTGATACTACAACTTCATGGTATGGGTTTTTCGTTACACTCAAAATTTTATTTTCTTTATTGAGTTTAATTCCCTTCTTGCATATTGATATCATTGTGTTCATATGGATAGGATAGTTTCCTACTTCCTTTCTATTACACCACCATTTATTTTTATGTATTTTTTCCCCCTTTAACCATAAAATTTTCCTTTTTTTAACTTTAATTTAATTATATTAATATTATATTATGAAATAAAATGAACTGGCTCTGGAGGGTGTTATGCAAGATAAGTCTCACACTAGCAGATTTTTGTATGTTATTTTTGAAATATGAGTGCAACTATGGAAACATTTCAAAGCATTAAAAATTCCATCTCTCTCTCTCTCTCTCTCTCTCTCTGGGTGTGTGTGCATGTGTGTGTGTGTTTTTCTTGAACAACATTCATGCCCTAAATTTTATCCATATATACCACCAAGTGATATGGAATTCCATAACCTATTTGTCAATCTATTTAATTTGATAAATATAATAAATTTGACCCATAAAATATGTCTCAAAATATGATGGAATGTCTCAAATTTTATTACTAATCATGTATAATGCCCCACATATGCCTCAATGTACTAAATATGTCTCATCTAAATCATATAATCTGATGTAAAGAATGAAATATATGTCTATCACGGTTTAAATATCTAAGACAATCCAATTATATTTCCCTCTTTTGATATGAGGGATCAATCTCCCAAATCATTCACTTCAAAATAAAGAGTCATGTACATTATGTGTTGTATATAAAAATGTAATCATGTAAAATATGTATACAAACATGATAATATGTCATCATATAAATATTTGATCATTCAAATACATATGAGACATGTAATCTAAGGCAATATGCATACATGTGTCATGTCAAGTAGATATAAAAATTGGGCACACATTAATAAGCATCACAATAAATGCATGATATAAATCATGACATGTCCCATAATATAATCATGTGTGATAGATATCATGGCACCAAGCTCAACAATAGTCATATATATTCACACATATATGCATGTAATATCTTGATCATGAAGCACATGAGCACTTAAGATATGACTTGACTCTGATCCAAATCTAACCTAACATGGATAACATATCCATAGCATATATGAGAGAATATTATGATATAAATGATAATGATGTGACAAAATTCAATCTATGAAATCATATAACACATCATATAATTGTAGACACCTAAAATCAAAAATTTTGTGTCAATTGTAACTATCTATTAATTCCTCACTAAAATCACTCCTAAATCATAAATCAGTCCTCTATCCACACTAACATCCCTAGCCTAACCCAACATTGTTCATCACCCGATA
This sequence comes from Torreya grandis, assembly GCA_037957365.1. Taxonomy (NCBI): domain Eukaryota; kingdom Viridiplantae; phylum Streptophyta; class Pinopsida; order Cupressales; family Taxaceae; genus Torreya; species Torreya grandis. The sequence goes on along the minus strand of JARHVA010000921.1, from coordinate 1,426,314 downwards.
GAAAATTAATCCTTTCTTTTCCATAATCACATCCAATCCCACAAAATTCACATCGCATCATATTCATAATTTAATCCAAAATAATTATATAATCTTTTCCTAATAAAAAATTTCATGTCTTTGAAATATTTAAAATTTCTAAAAATCTATAAAATCCACATATTCTCACATCACTATCAAATCCCAAGACAATCACACACAAAACCAATTTTAAATACATTTCTCCACATCCCCATGCAATCAATCCTTATTTCAAATCAAATCACCTCCATGCCTCATTAATGAAAATCCTAGCACATCCCAACCCCTATATTTACTCCTAAACCTCCATCATTTAATGAGTAGGATCACTCATTCTCCACCATTGATATTTGATCAAGATCAATGGCTCACATCATCATAAAATAATACAAATGGAGGGATTCCCTCTCTCATTTCAACAACTCTAATTTTCCTAATAGAGTTATATAAAAATTAGTAATAAAACTTACAATTTATAATGAAGTGTTTCTCAAGTCTTCACATAAAGCTTCAACCATCCTCTTCACTCATCATCACATCATTTAGTTTGCAATGGGTTACATTATCGAATTGCCCACACATCTTCTACAATATTTTTTGAAACTACATCTGACCACATCACTATTTTTAGTAAGTATATCACAAGGAAAGGTATACAAATTGTGTTTGTGTATTTGTTTTTTGTCTTTATTATTATTCTTTCTCAATCTAAGGATGCACACCTAGGTTAGTGTTAGTATTTTCAATTGATTTGATTTTCGTACTAACTCAAAACTATCCTTCATAATATTAGCTACATTTGACATGATCAATGGGAATACAAACCCTAAAAGCACCTTTTAGGTCATCCTAAATTGTTTTTAAGATAAATCAAAGTTCTTTTGAGCCAAAATTTGTCAAAATATCGAAGGTTTTTATGGTTATTTTCATGATTGTTATTCTATGGCCCAAACTATTAATCCATGTCCAGGACTCACTTCAGGCTATATCCTAAACTATAAATATATGAAATAGCTTTAATTTAAGCCATAAACTAGACTGATAATCCATGACCTAACTTTCATCTAGGCCTATTTTTATTCATCTAGACTTCATTTTGGGTCCCTTTCTTTGAAACTACATTTCTTGTCATGAGATTTCTAAATTTTTAGTTGATTTGAATTCATTTCATGTAAATTGTTTATAAAAGAGAATTTTTGACATGTATCATTTTTTAAATACATTCCAAATCAAACTTATAATGTATTTTGAATATTACCCATCAAAAATCAAAATTAAACTACTAATCCATTGTCTATCATATTTTTGTTTGCCATAGATTCCAAACAACCAAACATATTTTTGGTGCATCTAAAAATTAAAAAACACTTAGTTTTGGTGCATAAAATGAACTTCTTTGAGTTTATTTTATGTTTGTGTCTTTATTTGTGGTTGATTGACATGTGTATTCTCTCCCCTTTCCTAATTTTTAGATCCTAAGTAATAAAGAGGAATTAAGTTATTTTTTTCCCTTCCTAAAGAGACATTATGTGTGCTCTCCTCTTTCCCCTCATGGAACCTTGAGGATAAAAAATATGTTATCTTCATTTTTTTGGATGTTTGATTTGGACTTTAATCACTAACCATGAGTCCTTAGAGTACGACGACTGAGATTTCATCCCCTAGCATATGTACCAACCATGTGTTCTAGTGGGTTATATAAATTGAGAGGATTTGCTAACATTGGCTAGGTGGTTATGTGTTTTAAGCAAAAACATTAAGGCAAGGAGTTTATCTCCATTACCAAGGTATCATAGAACACTCTCGAGGAATGATTTTTGGTAACACCTCATTGAAATACTATAAATATAATGGTTGTGAAGGGACTATACCCTTTCACAAAGTCTATTATCACCCTCTTCCACAAACTTGGGCCCCATCATACCACAAGGTATATAAGAGATGCACCTAGTTAATCTTATTTTTTCCTAGCTTAATACCTTTAATTGCAGATGACACCTCGTAGAAGTAACGCAACATTCCTAAATATTACTTACCACATAAAAATTCCTAGTGAGTGTTAGGAGATCAATATATTCACCCCTTTTATATAAGTAGATCGATGGGTTGTTATTTGCATTTTACACCCTTATTTATTAATCATAGGACTTCTCACTTGCATATTTTCTATTTTAATTTTAGACCTCACACCTTAGAGATCAGGTCAAAGTCAAACATCAAATAAGGTCACTTTTGACTAAGTCCAATCAAAATTTAAAACATGTCTACTTGACCACATCAATTAATCAAATTAAAATACAACATCAAATTAGGTCAACTTTGACCAAATTAAAACAAGTCAAATCAAATCAACATTCTAAATCAAGTTAAATTTGATAAAATCAAATCAATTTAACATCCAAGGTTAAATTCAACCAAATTAAATTAAATCAAAACATCAAGCCCCATAATCAAAAGTCAAATCAAGTTTATTTTTACCAAGTCATGCTAATTCCAAATCAATTTAACATCTAAAATTAAATCATATTATTTTATTTCCATTCAATCTCCTTCATCTATCGATTGAGAATGACAAAAATCACCTCATCCATTTTTTTCTCCCATCTAAGTCAAAACATCAATAATCAAAATCCAATTTGAGCTTCATCAAACCAAACATCAAACATCACATCAAATCTAAAATACTAATCAAATCACATCAATTAATTAAATAATATCAACTAATCTTACATTAAATTCCTTCCATATCATTTCACATCCATTTTCTTCTTGTGAGCATCTTCATGTCTAATCCTAATTTCTATTTCTCATGTTCACTTTGATGGTGACCTACAGGTATTATAGGTTGTAATAGATTTTATAGAATTAAAGTATGAAAACATCTTAGCAATAGAACATCATATGGATGGTTCCCCCATATTGTCATCCTTGGAAATTTTCTTCTCACTATGTCCTCTTTTCCCAAACCTGTATCCCTTCATCTTGTTTCACATCTAGTTGGTCCTTATATATTTTCCATCTTGCATAACTTATCACATTCATAACTAGAGTTATATTTCACTTTGATATTCTCTCCTTGTATATATGACATGTATTCCCATTATATTTACTTCCCATTTCTTTTTTACATGTGTCACAATTATGTTAGAGGTACAATCATTAAGAGGGGGTAAATCAATGATTCAAGATAATCTAATTCAATTCAAAACCCTTAGACATTTAGCATATGTCAACTTGATCAAGAAACATAAACATGATATCAGATACATACAAAGAATACATATGAGCATACATCACATGAACACATTAGATATGTGGGAAAACCTCTTGGGAGACAAAACCCACTAAACCCTACAAGATGGACTACAATCCTATAAAATAAGATCCAACATTTATACCATCACCCACTGATCAAGGAATACCCATCCCTTAGTTTAGTGAGACACCAATCCCACAAGGAGCTACTACCCTTGTCTAGTTGAACACCCATAACAACTAGACCTTTAGTAAGATTTACCTCATAAGGAGGAACCAACCCCCTAAGCAAAAAAAAACCCACTAAAAAACTTGAATAGATCACCTTGAACACATGTTTCTACTCTTTAATTGATGATGATCACCTTTGTCTTCACTCTTCATCTTCAATCTCTCTCAAACTACCTTTAGGGCTAACTTGCTCAAATTGGCTTTTCTAATCTCATTAGGTCCATCGACCTATGTATCCTCCTACATCAAATTGATAATAAAATCATGAATAAACCTCTTCACACTTTTATGGTCCTACCAACTTTTACCTTATCTTTCAAATGTTCTCTTCTTTACTTGAATCCACACTTACACAACTAGCATAATTAGTCCAATTAGACCTTGTACTTATACCACTATTTTCCTTTAATCCATCTTGGTTAGCTAATATGATTTTACATATTTGAACCAAATTTAACATAAGTCCATACAAATGTTACATTTGAGAACCACATTAGGCATAGGTCACTCATTACCTCATTATCCCCAAACCACCATTAGGTCTTGGTGAGACCTAAAACAATTAGGCCTTCATACTCACACATTACATGTGAGACTACTTCGACCACATTTTTCCTTTACCAATGCTTTAAACACATAAAAATTGTTTCCAATATCCCCTTTATCACTCCCATATAGTTTCATTCCACTTGGAACACCAACTCAACACTTAAACATACTAATTTGGTCTCCTTACTCTTCAAGTCTTTACATATATAAAACATAGTCTCAAACTTCTGAAGCAACTACTCAAATATTTCACATATCCATATGATTATATCACATGGGTGAAACCTTTAATACCTATGATAAACCTCAATGTTCTTTAGACACTTCAACATAGGCTCTAAGCACTCAATTCAACTCTCTTAGAAGGACTAAAATTGGTCACATATAGTCAAAAATAAAGTTATACTATTTTGACTCTCCATATAGGATCAAGGTCATAATGTGACAAAAAAAAATCATTTTCATAATCCTTAGAGATGTATATAATAACTCTATACTCATTTTATTCCTTAACTCTGATCAGAACACCTTCAACTTACCTTTGCAATATGGTCACTCAAATTGTTAGTGCATTCAATAAACACAATCAACTTATATGCCTATTTTCATATAGAATATAGATTGGTAAAACCTCCAAAATCCACACAAATGGTCCTAATTTGAGTATATAACACTCTCTAATAATTATCTCATCTTGAAACATCAAAATACTATCAAGAAAAACTCAGTTATCCTTCTTGGGTCACTTGTATAACATGGTCAAACATAGAGTCAACTTTGGAGCTTAATAACTTTGATTATACAAACATTAAAACCTTATAACTAGATATTATGGATGTTCCTTGAAGTTATTTACAACTTTTATTTTTACTAAATCAATAAAATCGTCCTGGATAAAAAGAAATAGCTCAAACACTACAAATTGATTTTCCCTCATTAATTTGAATATTTGAATTCCAACAGTCAGTGTGCAAATATAAAACCAATGACACTCGTCATCATTTTATGTCCCTTGTAAAATTTAAACAAATACACTCTATTTATCTCCTTGTAATATTCCTATATTTAACCCTTTAATTCTCACCTTCAATTTTTGACACAGGCATCTATGATTGTGTCACTTGACAGCTCCACATGCCCTCTACATACATTGACTATTTAAATCCAATGATTTTATACCACTTGGAAACCCCACATGACTTATGAAAATCCTTTAAAATTTTTACTTAATACATAATTTTAGATCATCACTGATAGGATCACATGCTCCATTGGATCTTCTGATAGATTTGATGCTCATCGTTAGATCTACTGCTCAAACTCTATGATTGTGACACATGTCATTGGTATGTGTAATCTTGAATATTTGAATTTGAACCACACTATTATATCCTTATCTATTAAAATTAATTTTTCATAATTATATATTTTATCTAATTAAATTATCACCATTAGATCTCCTCTTGTAAATTTGTCTAAGTATGGAAACTTAGTGAACTTTGTCTGAGAGGCCAACTTTGCACCTTAATAACTTTTGCTACAATCAACCTCGTGAACTAAAATTTGAACCATAGGATTATATTTTATAGGGTAACCCATCAATGTATCAAAATTCTCTTGAAACTTTCACACATGTTAAATTTGACATCATAAATATGCTCACTCAACCTTATCTATCAAGATGACTACTTGAACATAGACATTCATATGACTGCTTTGATGAATTTTGTCCACTTATATAAGCACTCTAAGCATTCATAACATACCATATGGTCTTTGAAACATTTCCATACTATCAATATCATCCATTAATTGCCTCACTAAGTCAAACACTCTTTATACCATTAATTTGATCACTTTCTCAATAATGCATTAGTACAACATGCTCTCTTTAACATCAATAACCATGCTCAACAATCTCCCCCTTTGTTGGGGATCAACTAACAATAGATTACACTTATGAAAGCAATAAACTGTGGAATTAAATTAGATAGATAAGTAACTAGAATTAGATAATAGAAAAGAACAAGAGATACAAGAAACCACCCTGAAAACTTGTATTAAACTCTTTACAAAAGGAATACAATTGAAGAAACTTCTTTCTTCCACACCTCTCTCAGATGCACAAGATCTCTCTCTAGATCTCTATCCCTTAAGAGCTCTCTCTCTCAAGTACAATCAACTCCAGTAACCTGGATTGATACAACTCTGTACTATTCTTCAACATTCACATACAATGAACTACTGCAATAATCACACTAAGCTAGGAAGATCTAATTCTACATATAGAATTAGGAAACTTGAGCATGCACTTACAACCAACAGTTAAGCCTCTTGAATAAGGGCTCTAAAAACAATCTTACTAATAATAGAAATGTGAACTTAAGACTAAGACTTAAACTCATCATGCAAACACTCTCTTCTATCCTCGAAAATAGCATTTTGGACACACAGGGAACCGATGCTAGTTCCTACCTGCTTGTCTGTGACCGACGTCAACTGATCATCTGTCGATGCCGGCGTCTCTTCAACTGCACCAGACCAATGTCGGTCACTCTTGACCGATGTCGGTGACTGTGTAAACCTACGACTTTGGTAATGCACTCATATGTGAAGCTTTTAGGCTCCACACCTTTTAATCTCCCACTTGGAGATAAATAGATGCACCAGTACCTGTACAACAACATCTTCTAGCTCCTCTATCTTCAACTCAATCATGAAGACCAACAGAAGTTGAATGAAGATTTAACTTCTCCTTTGTAACCGGCTTGGTTAACATATCAGCAGGATTCCTATCCGTATGGATCTTCTCCAGCTTCAACTCACCATCTTCCAATACCTGCCATATGAAGTGGTACCTTAGCTGTATGTGCTTTGTTCTTGAATGAAAGGCTAAATTCTTAGCCAAATGGATTGCACTCTGACTGTCACTATACAATCTACAACTCCCATGCTCCCTTCCAAGCTCTTCCATGAACCGTGTCATCCATATCATCTCTTTGCTAGCTTCTGTGGCTGCAATATACTCTGCTTCTATAGTTGACAAGGCAACAACCTTTTGCAACTTAGATATCCAGCTAACCACCGTTCCACCTATAGTGAAAACATATCCTGTAGTGCTCCTCCTGCCATCCAAATCACCTGCCATATCTGAATCTACATAACCATGTAGAGAAGTATCTGAACCTCCATAGCACAAGTGCCTACTGTTGGTTCCTCTCAGATATCTAAGGGTCCACTAAACTATTTTCCAATGTTCCTTACCTGGATTGGCCAAATAGTTACTTACAACTCCCACTGCTTGGGCAATATCCAGTCTAGTACACACCATTGCATATATCAAACTCCCTACTGTGGAAGAATATGGAACCTTACTCATGTACTCTACCTCATCATGTGAATTAGGACATTGTTTTTTACTCAACTTAAAATGTCCAGCCAAAGGTGTGCTTACTGGTTTAACATCCTGCATATTGAACTATTTCAACACCTTGTCCACATAATCCTCTTGAGATAATATCAACCTGTGATTTTTCGTGTCTCTCTTAATGCTCATGCCAAGGATTTTCTTTGCTGCTCCCAAATCCTTCATAGTAAACGTTTGATCTAATTTCACCTTAAGCTCAGAGATATCCTGCATGTGTGATCCTGCAACTAGCATATCATCTACATACAACAATAGAATAATATATCTACCATTATCCAATCTCTTAAAATACACACAATGGTCAGATTGACACCTACTGTAGCCATGCTCAGTCATAAACCTGTCAAATTTCAAATACCACTATCTAGGAGCTTGCTTGAGGCCATACAAGCTTTTCTTCAATCTGCACACTAACTTCTCCTTACCTTTGACCTCAAATCCTTCCAGTTGTTCCATATAGATTTCCTCATCCAAATCTCTATGAAGAAACGCTGTCTTAACATCTAGCTGCTCAAGATGCAAATCCTCAATAGCAACCAAAGATAGTACAATCCATATAGAAGTCATTTTAACAACAGGAGAAAAAATCTCACCAAAATCAATACCTGGCTTTTGTGCAAATCCTTTCACTACCAATCTGGCCTTATATCTCATCTGTCCATTCTCACCTTCTTTCAACCTATAGGTCCATCTGTTCTTCAGTGTTCTCTTACCAGCTGGCAATTCAACCAAATCCCATGTTTGGTTCTCTCTTAAGGACTCCATCTCCTCAACCATGCCACGCTCCCACTGACTCTTGGACTCCACCTGTATTGCTTCTTCAAAACTCTCTGGTTCTCCACCATCAATTAGCAATAAATAGAATAATGAAGGAGAATATCTAATTAGAGGCTTAATTACCCTTTCAGACCTCCTGATGGGTGTCTGAGACTCGTTCACAACACGCTGTCCACCCAAATTCTCTAACAGTGACCAATCTCGGTCACCTCCAGACCTGTTACTTGTCGACACCGATTCTTCCTGACCGACGCCGGTGCCTGTCCTATCAACATCAGTCTCTGTATGACCGACATCGGTTTCTATTTTGTCGATGCCAGTTCCTATCCTACTGACGTCAATCTCTATGTTTTCCTGCAAGTGATTATTTCTTTTTCTCGCAAGCTCATTTTGGACCGTCACCTCGTCTAATTCACTATTGCTCTGCCCAGATTGATTTAGCTTCTTCATTTGATCACTATACATCACTTTTTCATTGAAAACAACGTCACGTCTCCTAATTATCTTGTTAGTTCCTAGATTCCAAAATCTAAAACCAAAATCATCTGAGCCATATCCAATAAATGTGCACCTCATAGACTTAGCATCGAGCTTCTTTTTATTTTCCTTATCTACGTGCACAAAGGCTTCACAACCAAAAACTTTGGGAAAAGAGAGATCTACCTTTTTACCTGTCCAAGCCTCTTCTAGAATTCCACCATCCAGAGCTGTAGAGGGTCCTCTGTTAATCAGGTACACTGCAGTGTCAACAGCTTCTGCCCAAAACTCTAAGGGAAAACTAGCATGCAATCTCATACATCTTGCACGCTCCATGATTGTTCTGTTCATCCTTTCAGCAATTCCATTCTGCTGAGGTGTCCTTGGAACCGTCTTTTGCATACAGATCCCATGCATGTAACAATACCAGTTGAACTTATAACTACAGAACTCTCCACCATTGTCAGATCTCAGGCACTTTAAACTTTTGCATGTTTCATTCTCAACCATAGCTTTCCAAATCTTAAAGGTTTCAAATACATCAGATTTCTTCTTAATATAGTAGATCCATACCTTTCTTGTAGCATCATCTATGAACAAAACATAGTATTGTGATCCTCCAATAAAAGCTACCTAAGCTGGTCCCCACACGTATGTGTGAACAAGCTGCAACTTATGCTTCTTCTTTGTAAACCCCGTCTTGAGAAAATTAACCCTTTTCTATTTTTCAAATACATAGTGCTCACAAAATTCTAGATCCATGCTTTTCAAATCTGAAAGCTTACCTTTAGACTTAAGAATTGACATCCCCTTCTCACTCATGTGGGCAAGCCTTGAGTGCCACAATTTTGCATCCACATCTGAAGTAGATAATACAGAAGGATAATTGTTAGTAACACAATTACACAAATAGAGAGAACCTACTCTCTTACCTCTGGCCATAACAAGTGCACCCTTGGTCACCTTCTAAGATTCTGCTGTGAGAGTTACTGTACAGCCCTCATCCCCTAACTTTCCTACAGAAATCAAATTTCTCTTCAAGCTAGGAACATGCATAACTTCTCTCAACACCCATGTGTTGCCATTCTGTATTTTCAGCTACACTTTACCTTTGCCAATAATTTTACAGGGTTCATCATCCCCTAGATATACTATTCCAAAATCTCCATGGATATAGTCACAGAAATATTCCCTATTAGGAGTAGCATGAAAAGATGCACCAGAATCTAACACCCAAGATTCTATATTATTATGCAAAGAGAATATTAAAGCATCTTGTGCAATACCTACAACCTTTGCTTCTTCTTTTCCTTCATGCTGATTGTCCTCCTTAGGCTTTGACCAACAATCTCTGCTTATGTGCCCCATCTTTCCACAATTCTAGCATTGTGGCCTTCTGCCATTTTTGGATTTGGATCTGCCTTTCTCCTTAGACTTGGATCTTGATCTCCCTTTCTTTCTCTTCTCTTTTTTCCTTCCCCTGCTCTCAAAACTTAAAGCATTCCCAGATGTCTCTTATGTGCTTTTCCTGCGAATTTCCTCATTCAAGATAACACTAACAACATCCTCTACTTTTGAAATATTTGATGCAGATGCAGTATTGCTAACTGCCATTACTAAGCTATGCCAGCTTTCAGGCAAAGAACATAATATTAAAAGAGCTTTTATTTCATCATTAAATACAATTTTGACTGAACTTAATTGATTTACAATACCATGGAAATCATTCAGGTGATTAGATACAGATCCACCTTCCTGCATATGCAAATTAAATAGCTGCTTCATAAGATATACCTTATTGGAAGCTGAGGGTTTTTCGTACAAATTTTCTAGAGTAGTCATCAACTCTACCATTGTTTTTGCATGTGATAAATTAGATATCACAGTGGATGCTAGACTCAGTCTTATAGACCCCAGAGCCTTTTTGTTAAGAACTTCCCATTCTTCATCCTCCATGTCTATGGGCTTCTTTACAATCCCATCTAACAGTAAGTATAGATCCTTCTGATACAGATAGTCCTCTATCTGCATTCTCTAATGTTGATAGTTTTTGCCATTGAACTTATCCATTCTCAGTTTACTTTCATTTGCCATTGCTTCTCCCACTCAAATAGAAATCCCTGCAGAAACTCCTGTGAGCAACTTGTAATCAATACACACTACACAGATCTGAACCACCTGTTAGTGAACCTGAGCTTTGATACCAATTAATGGATCTCAAACTCTAAACCTACAACCAAGGCTCTGATACCACTTGTTGGGGATCAACCAACAATAGATTACACTTATGAAAGTAATAAACCATGGAATTAAATCAGATAGATAAGTAAATAGAATCAAATAATAACAAAGAACAAGAGATACAAGAAACCACCCTAAAAACTTGTATTAAACTCTTTACAAAAGGAATACAATTGAAGAAACTTCTTTCTTCCACACCTCTCTCAGATGCACAAGATCTCTCTCTAGATCTCTATCCCTTAAGAGCTCTCTCTCTCAAGTACAATCAACTCCAACAACCTGGATTGATATAACTCTGTATTGTTCTTCAACATTCACATACAATGAACTACTACAATAATCACACTAAGCTAAGAAGATCTAATTCTACATATAGAATTAGGAAACTTGAGCATGCACTTACAACCAACAGTTAAGCCTCTTGAACAAGGGCTCTAAAAACAATCTTACTAATAATAGAAACATGAACTTAAGACTAAGACTTAAACTCATCATGCAAACACTCGCTTCTATCCTCGGAAATAGCATTCTAGACGCACAGGTAACCGACGCCGGTTCCTGCCTGCTTGCTTGTGACCAACGTCGGTTGATCATCTGCCGACGCCGGCGTCTCTTCAACTGCACCGGACCAACGTTGGTCACTCCTGACTGACGCCAGTGACTGTGTAAACCTGCAACTTTGGTAATGCGCTCATATGTGAAGCTTTTAGGCTCTACACCTTAACACACTTGTCATTAATGGAAAAACACCCTCAAAATGGCTTCTTCTCATTTTAACTTCTTCATTATGATCTTTCTCCCTCTTTGACATTAATGACAAATGATCTCTTCCTCAACATGCCAAAAATCATTTCTCATCATTATGTATCCATTCAAATACTATTTAAGATGCTAAGGATATTTACATAATTTAGAGCATATGAATCAATTTCTTTTCTTTTGACATGCACCAATATGAAATTGGAATTTTTTGACCCTTGGACCTAAAAAACTACTCATAGATCTTATAAATCTCCCCCTAACATCAATCTCCATCTTATGTCATCTATTCTTTGACATACATCAATATGAACTTGGGCTTCTCTGATCCTTAGGCCTATCTACCTACAAAACTCATAATCTCTCTTTACTCATGCATGAATATTTAATACCTTGTCAAGACACATGAATTGGTTTGATCAAGTTATCATATCAATCTTCTTGAATTCATAAATGTATTAGACATCATCACACTTCTATCATGACTGAAGCATCTTCACATATGCTATCCCTTACATCATGCACATCTTCCTCAACCCACTCAAGCTAAGTTAGCTCTCCCTTAGCCAAACATATCTTTAAATGATATTCTTGTTTTGAAACATTAACCAAAGTTTAACTAGCATCCACCATACTTCCTCTTGCTGTCAAGTGTCTCTTTGAAGCCTAGATAGAGACACCCTATCGCAAAATATCCTAAAACAATATGAAACCAGTAGTTTCCCACAACTCCTCATACTCCTTCTCCTCCTTGGTCATTTGATAATGATAGTTCTTATTATTCTTCTTAGGCTTAAGAGAATCAACATGCTCATCCAATACTTTATTTCCCTTTTCTTTCAAAAATGAATTGACAATACATGGAGAGAATAAATATTCATGACATACCTTTTCATCTGAAGAAAGAACCTCCTCACTAGGCATTGAAAACTGATGTTATTTGCATAAAATTTTCTCAACAATAGCAAGATGTTCTTTTGGATTCATACATACCTTAGAACTAACCTCAATTAGCACTTTGGTATTTTCCTTGAGCTTAACTTGAACTAACTTTTGATTCTTCTTTTCTATCTAGACAAATGACACATTCTCTTGGCATTCCTAAACCTTATTCATATATAATTCCTCTTTTATTTTAGCAAAAATTCCACATTGATATTTTAGCTCAACTAAATTAGTTTTCTTGGTCTTAATTTCCTTAGGATTCCATACCAAAGATTGACCTTTCTTGAGCACACTATGATGTCTATTCTCCTTATTATGATTTGAAAGCTTGCTTGTATAATATCTTGCAATATGACCAACTTGATGACAACTAAAAAAATAACATCATTCATACCTTCTACTTGATGAATATTATGAATCTCAACAAACATACCATCTTGTCTCTTAGGTTCATTATGCTCAAGAATAATTGCCTTTGGTCTTTATACCTAGTTTAATCTTTTCCCATGCATGTCCCATGTCATGACAATTATAGCAGACTACATTATCCATACCTCTAGCTAACTAATTGCTCTTCCTTCTAAAATTTCTTAACTTATGACAAAAATAGCTTACATGCAAAGTAGTGACCATGAAATGAACTTTCATACCTTATATATTTTGGTTTCCTAATAAGTCTTCTCATGTTATACTTGGTGCTTACATCCTTCTTATCTTGAGCTGACCTCTCTTTCTCTTTCTAATCCTTTTTTACCATGATAATAAACTACTCATGATTATCCTCAAATGAATCTAGCTTGGTTTTCAATTGAATGTTCTCATCCTCTTTAGCTATCATACTTGAACTTGTTGCCTCTAATTAAATTTTGAGAACTTGGATAGTCTCCTTATCCCTCTTAGCTTCTTTAGCCATGTCATCCTTTATTCTACATACTTGCTCTTTAATAATATTTATAAAATCAAGATTAGAATTCAACTCTTCATTCTCACCTTGATTTGAAATCAACATGGCATTTGTATCTTCTAACTGAGTCTTGATATGTCTGCATTCTTCCTCTTTTGAACTTAGATTTGTCTTTATAACCCTTAACTAATCCTTAATATCTAGAATGGTCATCTTATCTTCTTTTATTATTTTACATATTCCCTCAACCTTGGTTTTAAAAAGACTTACCTTTTCTCTTTGTTCTATGAATGCATTGTCTTTTTCTTGAAGAACATTGACCAATTACCTTAACACCAAAATTTCTTTCCTCAACTACTTATCCATATTATACTTTGGATCACTTTCAAGAGGTTAAACTTGTAAATAAGGTCCTACTTTTACACCAATTATTAGTGTCAAGACCCCATACTCTTAAAGAGCACAGTTGATTACCTTTGTATAAGCAACTAAACACGAAATTTAACCAGAAGTAACAAGTAACAAGAAATTCAAAAATAACACAAAATATGAGAGACAATACCCAATTGTATTAATACTCTTCCAAAAGGAAATACAACAAAGAAGATGCCACAATATTCTTTACACTCCTCTAGGGCTCCCACACCTCCAGGGCATAAATAGTAAATCTCTTCAAGAGTTCTCTCTTAATTATGGTCACAACAAACAACTCAAACACAGAGTTATTATTCACCTCTAACCAATCAGTATCACTACTACCAGTACCACCAAATATGCATACTCAAGGTCTGAGTACACAACACACTCCAAGTAGATCTCCCATGAACTTGCAACAACCTGCAAATCAAACTGATCTTACTTACACATGTAGATCTAACATGATCTTGCTACACCACAGATCAACCTGGCCTTGCACACCTGCCGACCTAGATCATACACACATGAAGAACCCTTGTCCTTGCCTCACCAAGTCCTTATGATTCTCCACACTAGCACCCCTATGGATCTTCTACCAGATCTTACAACAACCTGTAGATCTACCTGATCATACACACTTGGCACTGTGGCACTATGAGGAGCTAACCTTGCTCTCTTCCCTCTGAAGGAGCTAACCTTGATCTCTCTATCTAGCACACTTTACAATATAGCCCATGAGTCTATTATATGAATCCCATGCAAAAAATAATTAGACTTCTAATTACAATAATTAGAACCGCAGCTCCAAGACTAAAATTAGTCTTTACATGCAAACAACCCGTTCAACAACCTAACTGTTCATGAAACCGACAATTCCAGAACTGCATAGGCAACCGACTTCGGTCCCTATCTGTCTAGGGATGACTGACATCAACTAATCCCTAACTGATTTCGGTAGCTTCTTGTCTCCACCTGACTAACGTCAGTTGGCCTGACCGACGTCGGTGATTGTGACACTCAGCAACCTCCATGTTTGCATCTGGGTGAAGCTTTTAGCTCCACAACCTAAAAATTAGAGGTAAAATCACTAAGAGGGTGTGGGGTGAATGAGTGATGCAAGATAATCCAATCTAGTTCCCAAATCTTAAACATTCAACATACATTAACTTGATCAAGAAAAATAGACATGAAAGCACATACATCCAAAGCATACATAAGAGCATACATCACATGAACACATCAAATATGTGGGAAATCCTCTTGGGGGATAAAACCCACTGAACCCTAAAAAATGGAATACAATATTATAAAATAATATATAACATTTATAATAATATCCATTGATCAAGGATCACCCATCCCTTAGTTTAGTGAGACACCAATCCCATAAGGAGCTACTGCCCCTGTCTAGCTGAGCACCCACATCAACTATAACTTTAAGAAGCTTTACCTTGGAAGGAGGAAATAACACCATCGAAAACCAATCACCCACTCATTTACCTAAATATATCACCTTAAACACCTATTAATACTCTTCAACTAATGATGATCACCTTTTTTTGCACTCTTCACCTCTAATCTCTCTCAAGCTACCTCTAGGGCTAAATTGCTTAAACTACTTCTTCTAGGCTCATTAGGTCTAATAGCCTATGTGTCTTCCTACATAAACTTGATCAAATAAGCATGAATTATCCTATTCACACTATTATGGTCCTAACTAACATGTACCTTCTCTTTCAAAGGTTCTCTTCTTCGCTTGAATCCATGCTCACACAACTAGCACAGTTAATGTAATTAGACATTGTACTTATACCAATCTCTTCCTTTAAACCATCTTGGTCAGCCAAGATGATTTTACATATTTGAAAAAAAAATAATATAGGTTCATACACACATTAAATTTTATAACCACACTCATCATAGGTAGGTCATTACCTCATTAGCCCAAAACCACCATTAGGTCTTGGTGAGACCTAAAACAATTAGGCCTTCATACTCACATGTTACATGTGAGACTAATTAGACCACCTTTTAACTTTAAAAATTATTTTAACACATCAAACCTATTCCCAATATCCCATTTCTTTCTCTCATATGGTTCTATTTCACCGAGAAAACCAAGTCAACACTTTAACCTACTAATTTGATCTCCTTGCTCTTCAGGTCTTTACATATAGAAAACACAATCTAAAATTTTTAAAGAAAATACTCAAATATTTCAAATATACATATGATTATATCACATTTATGAACCATTTATGACCTATGATACACCTCCATATGTCTTAGACACTTCGACACAAGGTCTAAGTACTCAATTCAACTCTCTTAGAATGACCACTCAAACTGGTCACACAGTCAAAATATAGTTATACTATTTTAAATCCCCATATCTGATCAGGGGAATAATATTATAAAAAATTAATTCTAATAATAATTAGAGACTTATATAACAACTCTATACTCATTTTTTTCCTTAACTCTGTTCAGAACACCTTCAACTTACCTTTGTAAGATGGTCACTCAAACTATCAGTGCATTCAATAAACATAGTCAACTTCTAAGCATTTGTTCATATTGAATATGGATTGTTCACACCTAAAAAATTCACAAAAATTTTCCTCGTGAATTATATAACACTCTCCAATAGTTATATCATCTTGAAACATCAAAATACTATCAAGAACAACTCAATTATCCTTCTCAGGTCACTTGTAGAACATGGTCAAACATATGTTCAACTTTGGAGATTAATAAATTTAATGTTGTGAACATTAAAACCTTATAAATAGATAATATGGATTCATATTTAATTTATTTAAAACTCTTATTTTTACTATATCAATAAAAAAAAATTGGATCAAAAGATATAGGTCAAAAACTATAGACTGGTTTTCCCTCGTTAATTTGAATATATAAATTCCAATGGTCACTGTACAAATACAAAATAAATGACACTTGTCATCATCTCATGTCCCCTATAAAATTTGAAAAAATATTCTTCATTTATCTACTCATGATATTCCTATCTTTAAATCTTTAATGCTCACCATCAATCTTCGACACAAGCATCTACAATTATGCCACTTGGCAGCTGTATGTGCCCTATGCGTACATTGACTATTTGAATCCAATGAATTTATACCACTTAGAAGCATCAATTCCTTTTGATAATATTTTAAAATTTTGAATTAATAAAAAAAATTTGGATCATCACTGATATGATCACACACTCTATTGGATCTTCATCTAATAGATTTCATGCTCATCGTTAGATCTACTACTCAAACTTCATGATTGTGACACATGTCACTAACACATGTAATCTTAACTATTTTAATTTTAACCATGCCACTTAATCCTTATTATATTAGATTAATTTCTCATTGTTATATCTTTTATTTGATTAAATTCTCACCATTAGATCTCCTCTTGTGAATTTGGATAAGTATAGAAACTTAGTGAACTCTGTTTGAGAGGCCAACTTTGCACTTTAATAACTTTTGCTATGCTTAACTTAATGACCTAAAATTTGAACCACAAGATCACCTTTTATATGGGAATCTATCCATGTATCAAATCTCTCATAAAACCTTCACACATATTTAATATTATGTCATCAATTTTCTCATTTACCCTTATTTGTCAAGATGACTACTTAAACATAAACACTCATATGATTGCTATGATGAATTATGTTCACTTCCATAATAACTCTAATCACTTATAACATCCCATATGGTATTTTTAATATTTTCATACCATCAATATCATACATTAATTACTCACTAATTCAAACACTCTCCAAACCATCAATCTGATCACTTGGCATTAATACATTAGCACCACATGCTCTCTTTGACATCAATGGCAACCAAACATAAATGACCATACTCAAAAAGTTTTCATTATATAAAATTATGGAAAATAACTTGTATATACTTATTATAAAAATATAAAAACATTATAAAATTCAAAAAAATATAAATCCATAAAATATTTATCCACTTTATCATCCTATCCAACTTTGGATTCCACTCTTTGCTCTATTTGGGGCAACGCACCTAAGAATGTCAATGTTCATCCCAATCCCATGTATTTTAACACATTTCATGCGAGGTTATATTTCATATATTCATTATAACCTAATTAAACATCATCACTTTCCATTCCTCCTATCTTGGGAGAACTACATTAACCTAAGGTCCACATAGACTATGTAGGTAATGTTTAGTTACATGGGGCATATGGGATCAACTCAGACACCATCACATCATCTTTCATCTTTCCATTTATTTGTATTTTTGGTTCAATTTTCTAACATCATCTGATCATACATTTATATAGATATAGAGGCACAACTACCACCAAGTTTTATTGGGTACCCTCCTGTAGTGATTACTTTTACTTAGTTGTTATTTTGTGTATTATGTGAATGATAGTTTGAATGATTTATTGCATGTAATGTTATTTATTCAATCTTATCTCAATCCTGATGCACCCATAGTATTATCATTAGATTTTATATCATGACGTGTAATGTCACATGCTCACATTTGAGTTATTCCTAATGCACATTGTGGCTAGGTCATCATGGTGTATACTATTATGTGTAATATTAGAAATTAATTTGTAAAATATATGTGGAGACATGCTAAGGAAACAATTTATCCCCTTGAAAAATCATCTTTTCAAATCAAATCATTTCATCCCTTTTTGAGATTTGTCAACATTAGATTACCTCTATTTATCATCATTTCCCATCTTATTCCTCCCTTTTTGGGATAAATACGTTGGATTGAAGCCCATTCAAACTATGTAGGTAGTCCTTATTCACATGGAGTTTCTAAGGTCATATAGGCCATTCTTATTACCATTATTATTCTTTTTCTTTTTTCCATTTCCATTTCCATTATTATTATGTTTCCATCATTTATTATAATTAATTATCCATGTATAATCACATCATTCTTAAATAATTATTTAATAACTTTGGGGCATCATCATGTGCCCAAATTTTTGTGGATTTTTCAATCTTTAAAAAACCATCATCACATACTCATATGTACATACTATCAAATTATGTTCATCCATAAATGTGATCATCTCATCCTCAATCCATGCTTTATAAATACATGAAAGTCATGACCATGAGGAAGATGAAAGGGGGGAACACTAAGATGAAGTTAGACCCAAAGCCATTTTTCCCCCTTATTCATTCAACCAATACATCATGACCAACAAATATGAAATTTTCCTTCAAGATTTGAGCTTAGGGGTTGAATTTCCACCTGATTTTGGTGTCCAAAACTTGAAATGTTTGATTTCTAAAAAAGAGTCCTTGTCACATATTCACAACCCATCCATATCAAAAGCTCTTTATAGGGTAGCATTTCTCTCATAATTTCTTCCAATACCAATCCCAAAGTTTCCCAAGATAAAGGGAAATCCATCCTTCATGAGGAATCTTCCAAGTGAGTCATGGGTTTTTTATGGAGACCCATGATCATTATTTCAACCAAGATATTGTGAATATCCAACCCAATAAAACATATAATGTTTTGGTTAATTCAAATTAAAACACCCATCCTAATTTGAGTGTGAATGACAATTCACCTTCAATTATCCCTCCATTTAATCCAAACTTGAATATTCATTAAATTTCGTCAAATATCAATCAACCAAATCTATACATTCATATGCCTTCCATAAAAACCAAAATTGAATATTCATTCAACTTTATCGAATATCAATAAATCATATCTAAACTTTCATATTAATTTAATTTCACCAATAATAAATCTAACCAATATAAACTTGAATGTTAATTTAAGTTTTACCATAAAAAATCTAATCAATCCAAACTTGAATGTTCATTCAAGTTTACCAATTGTAAATCCAACCAACCCAAATTTGAATGTTTATTCAAGTTTACCAATCACAAAATGCAATATTGCAAACTTGAATTTTCTTTCAAGTTTACCAATCTATAATATGAACTTGAATACACATTCAAACTCACCAGTAAATCCCAATCCAAGTCTTTAAAACTCACCAATCAATCAATCATCATCAAATCCAAACTTGGGAATTGCTTCAAGCACACCCATATATCCAAATTCAAATGTTATGATAGAAAATGTGCAAAATCAGTTTTCAAATCCACATTATCTAATAGTATTTATTCCATACAATTAAAATAAAGCACCAACCAACACCAATCCACTTAACACTAATCCAAATCCCAACCAGCCATTCAACCTTAACTCCCATTCTAATCTAATGATTAGTTCACATCCATTTGCAAACCAAAAATTAAACCAAGCTAACCCAAATATACCTAATCCAACCAATTTTTATTTGTTTAATGAACCTAACCCTAGTTTTAAAACAAAATAAAAACAACACAACCCTAACCTTAACATTAATCTTAACTTTAACACCAAACCAAACCAAACCAACACTAATCTTAACACAAATCCAAACCAATCCAATTCACATTTAAAATTTAACAATCCAAACCAAACAAGTTTTAGTTTTAACACTAATACAACCCAAATAAACCTTAAATTTTAAACTAACCCAACCCATCCATATAACTTTTCACATCCAAAACATTTTAAATTTTCTAACCCACTTCCTAATCACTTCATTAACAAACCACAACTTAACCAAGTTTCACAAACAAACACCAACACAAAATAATTCATGGGTAAACTTTCTAATTTTTATACCTCTTCAATCCAAATGAAACAATGATCACCAAAATTTATTCAAGAGTTTAAAACATAAAATATATGGTTCAAGGCTTGCAAGATGGTGTTTTTTCCTGAAAAAGATAATATAAATTTAAATTAATAGATTCTTACCCATATGATTTAAGTATTGATGAGCATTTCATATATCTCATTATATCTAATACAAATAATTCATAAGGGTTACCTTTTGGTTATATATTCCATTGCATTTAATAGTTAAGGTCTTATCTAAGTAGGAAATGAATGCAAATTTTCCCTCGTTTGTATGTAATACATTGTTGATTATTTACCTTGTTATTGTGTCTAACTTGGATGAAATGAGCATAGTTTTATGTAAAAATACACATCCCAATGGCAGGATAATTTTGAGAAGACATAAAAACAAATTGGCAACTCTTTTCGGCTACAATTTTGAGGATTCAATGAATGAGCTCCGAAGATCTAACACTTCGAAGACACTTTGAAGATGATCTAAAGGCACTCTGAAGACTTGTATAAAATGATTCAAAGATGCCCAACATGCTCTTAAGATGTATAGATAGATCCTATTGATTGAGATTGATCCTAAAGATATCTATTATATATAAATAGACTTTACATATTTATATATCTTATTTTAGACATTACCATTCATAGTAATGGTCTAAAATGATCTAGATATACTTGTACTTTTATTTTTTTAAACCAAATAAATCTCTTTAGATGTATGTTAGTTATTCTCATTCTATTATTAGTTGAGTCAGTTCTAATACCTTATTAGAAGTGTGGGATCTAATGATTAGATTGTCTATATTTTGAATAAGTAGATTTGGGAATTTTGATCACCAAATTTTGTACTCTATGAATAGATGTGATTAAATACATATCTCCTTCTAATTATAGGTAGTTAGCAGTTGGAAAAGTGGATGAGTTAGAAAGTTGTTGAAATTAGAAATTAGAAGAAGCATTTGGTTTAGTTTTGCATATTTTTATATGTTCCTTTGATAATGAAATAAATTTTAGCATTCCTTTTCATTACTAAGTAAAGCAGTTCTTGTTCTTAGTAAGGATCAAGGGCCTACTTCTCTCTGAAGACCAAGATAAATCAATACTTTTTAGTTTATAATTTAGAAGTATCTTTTTAAATTAGGTATAATTCATTTTCTATAGAGTGTAATTTCCTTTTTAATGCAAGATTTATTTCTTTTCAATGCAAGAGTGATTTCGTTTTCAATGCAAGAGTGATTTCCTTTTCAAAGCATAGTGTGATTTCATTTTCAAAGCAAGTTTGAATTTTATTTAATGAAAGTGTGTTTCCATTAAATGTAATATTTATTTCAATTCAATGCAAGAGTGTGTATTTCAATCTCATAGAAAGTAAAGTTTGTTAATTCATCTCATTTTTACAATTTGTCAGAAGTTGTTTAAGTGACAAGAGACAACATTCTCACATTTTGAAATATCATTCTATCCTACCTAGTCGAGCAAGTTGAGTGAGGACATCATATGTATTATTTTAGATGTTTAAGTTCTAGATGTTAATGGTGTGAATTCTATAGGATATCTTTAGCCAATAAACCTTTTATATTTACTTTTTTGTAAACTAGAGCTAGAATCTTATTTATTATTTTTAGGATTTAGAAATCATAGCAGAAGTAAAACTCCCCAAATAGTGAACTATAAAACGCTAATATCCAATAGGCTCATTGCATATAGCCTCTGGACACTGACCTTGGTATAAAATGACACCAATCTATTGATTGGTTAAATGAGAGATATAACAACAACCTATTATTTTTGGTGCCATTATTGGGAACATTCATCAATAAGTGTTAGTGAAATCCTACATTAGAGTTATAAAAGAAAACTTAAAAACATTCATAAAACCCAAAAACACAAAAACAATCCCAAAATATTTAGATTTATGAACTACCCAAGAGATTCTCAAGGACAATTTATCTCTAAAGGATCCCAAATAAATCAATAAGAAGAAAATGTCTAATCCTTAATGGATAGATCATGAAGCAGAAGAAAGAAAATAGAAATCCATATACAAGCTTTTGTTTATTCTTCTCTTGAACAAGGTTCATCCTCATAAATAGATCCTACAAGAAGAATCATATTCAGGACATCCTCTCCTATAAGGATAATTGATCTTGAAAATCCTCTTTCTAGAATAGTTGAATTTTATCCATAAGATTTACATGAAGAGAATATGATCACCAACAAAGATTATCTTCCTAAAAAAGACTATAGGTTGAGCACCCAAGAAGAGAATTTAGATTGGATTAATTACCAAAGTTGGGATGAAAATATGGGAGACAAACATGCACATGTGGAAAACCCTAATCGATAACCCCAACAGGATAATTTTTTTTCTATCTAATCAACCTAAATCTTGATGACATAACTTCCAAGAAAAACATTTCACCATCCATTTTACCTAATTTCAGAGGTAAATCCTTAGAGGATCTAGATCAGTTCCTCTTTAAATTTGAAGTTCCCTATCAAACATATGATTATGTCACAGACAATCAAAAGTTGAAGTTATTCCCATCTACACTCAAGGATATATCCATGAGATGGTTCATGAGCCTTGAGGGTAATTGCATAACCACTTGGAATGAAATGAAAACTACATTTTTGGACAAATATCAGGATTATTATAGTGTTAGAGAATAGAAGGAAGAATTTTTCAAAATCGAACAAAATGAAGATGAAACCTTAGAAGATTACCTTGATAAATTTATATTTACCCATAAAAGGAGTGGTTAACAACTCACTGAGGAGGTTTTTAAAATAGTATTTATTAAAGGATTAGCTGATGATGCACATGATGCTTTGAACTTAATGGGAAAAGGTGACATTGACAAGTTAACCTTTCATCAAATTTCAGCATTGTGTACTAATACTCCAAGATAATACGTAACATAAGGAGATCAAGGTTAGGAAAATCACTCAAAGTTGGATAATTAATGGAATAATTTTATAATTTTAAGATAAACATTATAGTATAGTTGACATCCACATTAGATGGCCTCAAAGCAAAATCCAATGCTACCAATATTGAATAGTTTTCAATATATTGTCCTAGATGTAGACTCAAACATGCGGTAAAAGATTACCCCTTAGACAAAATATAGGTATGTGGTATTTGTGACTTAAACCATGACACCAAGAATTTTAAACACATTCCTACTATAATAAACCAATTAAAATAAGGATCACATATAGTTGAGGAAGTGAACTTTCTCCCCAAAGTCAAGGAAACCAGTACTCCTAGCCTCAGAATCAATTTGGTCCAAGATTTCCTCCCAATCTATGGATAGTACCATGGGTTAGATAAGTCACACAACTAATGTGGAGACCATCACAACAATAAATAATGTATCGATAATGGATTCCACATATGTGGGGAATGCCTCAAATCAACCTTAGGCATATCAACAAAACTAATAACCACATTGGGTATAACCATCACCACCTCAATGGTGAAATTAATAATATCAACCACAAATAAGGTTTATTCCATAGCAGGACTTGACACCTTCACAAATTTATCCACCACCCATTTAAAAGTAGGTTAACCAACCATAGTTACCTAGTCAACTAGTGGTAAATCCAAAGAATATGCAAAATACACATGTTTATGGAGCTGATAAAGAAAGTAATGTTTCAAGTGATTCAAGTGAATGTAATAATATTCAAATCAGATCGGAGAAGGTAGTAAGAGACTCACCCATTATCATAACTAAAATTCCCAATAATGAAAACATTCTTGAACCACTTTTATTCCAAGAACCAACTGAAGAAAAGGTAAAAGCCACAACCACACCAACCACAATTTACGATCCCATTACTATTCCATTTCTTGAGAAACTTAAGGAAGAGAAACTTAGGGAAGATTCTAAATTTATACATGGATTAAAAGAAAGGAAGATATAAATTCCACTATTAAAATCCATTAAAGATATTCCTAAGCTGAATCAAATCATTAAAGGATTATGCATCAAAGCACAAGAAAAAAGAAGCAGTATCTTAAAATAATTTAGATAATTGGAAAAATTATAGATTTACTGGTAGGAAACATACTTATTCCTAAATATGAAGATCTTGGTAGTCATGTGATGAATGTGATAATTTAAAACAAATCCATTCCAAACATGCTTTTATATTTAGGTGTTACCATAAACATAATGACTGTCAATATGGTAGAGTCTTTATCTCTCATAGGGCTTCAACCTACCACTACAATCTTGCAAATGGTAAATCAATCCATTTTTACCCCTGAAGGAACCATAGAGAATGTGCCAATCACCTTATAATCTTGGGAATATCTTATTGATTTCATGATCCTTCAACCTAAACCAAAGAGGGTAGGATATCCAATCATTCTTGGTAGAACATGGTTAGCTACAGTTGTAGTATGAAT
Organism: Torreya grandis; assembly: GCA_037957365.1. NCBI lineage: Eukaryota > Viridiplantae > Streptophyta > Pinopsida > Cupressales > Taxaceae > Torreya > Torreya grandis. The sequence goes on along the minus strand of JARHVA010000921.1, from coordinate 1,401,142 downwards.
TGACTGTAGATCTAGAAATATGACCATTTATAATGGAATTCACACTAAATATATATATATATATATATCTATATCTACCTAATAGACCTTAAATGTGTTTTTTTGAACAAATATGGGTGGATCAACCTAAACAAAACTAGACTAGAGTGTCTTCCTTAACCACAGTTACCATCAAATAACATGATCAAGAGTTTGAGGAACAAATAACAAAATATTTGGACTAAGAGAGCCTAGCTCCAAAGTCTGATAGTTTTACTCTAAATTCTAATAGTTTTGTTCCAAAATTTGATAATTTTGATCTAAATTCCAATAGTTTTGCTCCAAAATCTAACAATTTTTTTTTAAAGTCTTAAAGCTTAGCTCTAAAGACTAGTAACTTAGCTTTAAAGACTAGTGGATTAACACTGAAGACTTATCGCTATGATCTAAAGATGAAAAATCATGAATGGGAAGAATCTACCTCCATTATTAAAAATCAAGATAATTCTATAAGATCACAAAACATGTTATTTGGTTCATAAGACATTCAACAAGCTATAGTTGATTGGGCTCAAACTAGGCAAAATTCATTTTTACATGATTTTCATTATTTTTTTACCAATATACTTTCCACAAGTGGAACCTTTTACAAATATGTAGCCACACTTCACATTTTATTACCACACACATGTCCATTAAATGTCTTGATGAGCGAATACAAATAATTAAATTCCATTATCTAGGCACTAAATAGATTACAATCCAACTGGGTAAACTATTAACTATCAACAGTTGGTTAACTGACCATCACAAAAGAAAAGTATTTGATGTATTATTAAAACACACAAAATATTTTTCTTGGGATTATAGTGACATGAAATGAATACATCCCAGTGTCTATACACATCACATCTACATTAAAAATGTTAGACCAGTTAGACAACCATAAGGGAGGATTAACCCAGCCTTGAAATAAATTGTTAAGAAGGAAATAGAAAAACTATTGGAAGTTAGTTTTATCTATCTCATATCTGATATTCAATGGTTTTCAACTCTAGTTACTATGCCTAAAAATAATTTAAAATGGAGAGTTTGTGTAGATTATAGAGAACTAAACAAAACCACTATGAGGGACTACTTTCCTTTGCCTTTTATTGATCAAGTTTTGGACAATTTGGTAGGAAAAAAATATTTTTATTTATTAGATGGATTTAGTGGATATAATAAAATTAAAATATCCCTTGAAGATAAAGATAAAACAAGATTTACCTACCCGTGGGGAACATATGCTTATATAGTCCTTACTTTTGAATTGTGCAATGCACCTACTACCTTTCAAAGAGAAATGTTAGCCATATTTTCTAATCTTAAAAATGATTGTGTGGAAGTGTACATGGATGATTTCACTATCTATGGTACTACATTTAATGAAGCTTTGAATAATTTGGATAAAGTGCTTACTAGATGTGATGAACACCAAGTATCTTTGAGTCATGAAAAATGCATCATAATGGATGATGAAGGGATAATTTTAGGACATCATATCTATTATCAAGGAATAAAAGTAGATCCAAAAAAATTGAGGTAATTTATAAACTCCCCATTCCACAAACACAAACTAATGTTAAAAGTTTTCTTGATCATGTAGGATATTACAAAAGATTAATTGAAGACTTCAGCAAGATATTTTCCCCTATGTTTTCTTTATTAACAAAAGATAGTTAATTTATAGAATGAAAAGTGTTAAAAAGATTTTGAAATATTAAAGAACAAAATCATGACTACTCCAATCTTGAAAGGACCTAATTGGGCAAAGCCTTTTCATGTCTATACTGATGCTTCCAATAATGCATTAGGAGCAATTCTAGGTCAAAGAGACGAGGATGGAAAAACATATGCCATTTATTATATCAAAAATAATCTTACTCCCACATAAAATAATTACACTACTGCAAAAAAATAATTTCTTCTTGTTGTCTATGCTATAAAAAAATTTAGGCATTAAATTATTGGTTATCAAGTATTTATCTATACAGACCATTCAACTATTAAGTACTTAATGAATAAACCATTGGTAGGTGGAAGAATAATTAGATGGCTATTGTTGTTTTAAAAATTTGACATAACCATCATAGACAAACCAAGGAATTATAATGTTGTTGCTAACTTTTTGTCTAGATTGATCGCTATCAGTGATGATGAACCTGTGGAAGACTCTTTTCTAGATGAATACCTATTTTCCATATCCACATACTCCCTATGGTTTTTAGACATGAAAAAATACTCATCAACATGGAAGTTTCTTCATTATTTTACTTATAAATAAATAAATCATTTGGTTAGAGCTAGTTCTCATTTCAAATGGTTTAAAGGCACGCTATTTAAAACTGGACCTAGTCATCTACTTTGTAATTGTGTCAGAGAAGATAAAATGTATGACATCATAAGAGCATGCCATAACAAACCAAGAGGAAGACATTATTCAACAAAAAATACCATTCATAATATCCTTGGTGTAGGTTATTACTGGTCATATCTTTACAAGACTATAAAAATTAGGTTTATATGGCAATGTGATCCTTGCCAAAGGATGGGTAAGCCTAATTTATCCTCTGAAATTCCTCTTCATCCTCAAATAAGTTTAGAACCATTTTAAAAATAGGTTTTGGATTTTTTTGGACCAATCAACCCACCATATCAAGGAAAATAATATTTATTCATGTGTGCTAATTATGTTACTAAGTGGGATAAAGTATAGGCACTCACCTTTGCTAGAGAATAAATGGTTATTGATTTCCTATACCAAAAGATCATGATGAGATTTGGAGATCCTAGATCTATTATTTTAGATCAAGGGCCCAAATTCATGTCCAACATGATCAAGGATTTTATATAGTTGTACCAAATCAATCACAGGATATCTTTACCATATCATCCCCAAGCTAATGGACAAATAAAGGTCACAAATTGAGAATTGGAAAACATTCTAACCAAAATAGTGACTAGTAGAAAAAAAGATTGGGCATAAAAATTACCTAAATTAGTTTAGGTATACAATATAACATGGAAAACAACTACAAAATTCTCTCCATATTAACCTATGTATGGAAAGAAACCTTTGTTACCAATAGAATTTGAATTGTAGACATTGAAGACAACAACTGATATGTAAATTGATCTTAATGAAGCACAAAAAGAAATAATCATGCAACTAAATGGGTTGGATTAACTAAGAATGGTTGCACTCACTCAAGCTAGCATGATCCAAAAGTAGAGAAAGCAATGGCATGACACTCACATCAGAGAATGATGGTTTCAAGAAGGAGATTGAGCACTTCTATTTGATTTTAAATTTCAGAATTTCAAGGGTAAGCTTATGACAAGATGGTTGGGACCATACCTAATCAAAACCATTTTTAGAAATGGCTCTATCTAGTTTCAACCAATTGATGGTGACTAAAAGACACTTTTGGTTAATGGTCATAGGATTAAGGTATACAAAAGACCTATCAATAAGGAAGATTTTATTGAGTAGAACCAAGACCAATTTGACCTTGTGGAAGAACTTGGTTCTTCCACTAAGGCCAAATGCTATTTGAAATAGGCATCCAATAAAGGAGGAGTGTTGAAAAACAAAAAATGGTGGTTCTCTTCCCTTAAATTTTTTCAAAGAAATATACAAAAATACAAAAAAAAATAAAAAATAGAAAAAAATATTGAAAGGTAAAAACTAGAAAATGGTACTTTTTAGAAGAAAAATTTATGCAATAAAATATGAATTATTGTCAACTAACCTATCTTCTCAAACTTGTTTATTATTTTAGAACACATGGCACCTCTAGAAGATAGACATGGATTTATACGACAAAGGTATAGTTGTATTTATTTTACCAAAAGATTAGGAATTTTGTGTTTCATGTCATGTATGTGTAATCATTAGGCAGTCAACACTTTTTCAATTGGACAAGTTTTGGTGATGTCACATGGCTATGATGAAGTCAAAAACATCATAACTACATTCAAATATTTGATGTGATGGTGTTTTAGAAAAAACTTTTCAAGCATATTTGATGTGATGTTGTTTTAAAAAGGACCTTTTCAAAAATATTTGATGTGATGCAAAAATCATTACAAATATTGCTTCAAGTGTTTCCGATTATGACCTTTACACCACATCATTGATAATGACCAAAAATGTGCCTTCTCATTAAATCTCATATGCTCTGAAGTAATCCCCATAATTTTTTTCATAATTATTGCCATCATTCCATGATATACCTTGATTTTCTATTCATTATAACTACTATCCATTGTTGCATCATATCCCTAATCTCTTGCCTTCCTCAATCTCTCATGTAATTTTGAGATCTATTTTTCATAGCATAATTATGTTTTTAAGAAAATAGTGACAACTTTGAAGATGGGAGGAAAGAATAAGAAAAGTGAATTAGAATCTTTAGATGCATTGCTTTAGGATGAATCATCTAGAGATATCTTTGAGTCAGCAGGGTGGTTAAATTTCTTGAAAATGTTTCAGGATTTTCATGAAGAAATTTTGCAAGAATTATTTAAATTTTTTGATGAGGACCATTATATTGTTAGAGGTAAACACATTTTGGTGGATCCTTTTATGATTGGTGCACTCTCTAAAATTCTTGAGGAGGATGTAGTTGTTATAGATAAATTAAGATTTTTTGACTTAATTCATATATTTCTTAAAGGAAATGAGTTCCATCCTAGATTGGCCAAACCACCATAAGGTGTAGCCAAAGTAATTATGAGAGATAATCTTCCACAACCACAGCAGAATATTGTATTTTGGATTATGAAATATCTTATTTATGATGATCAATTTAAATGGTCGGTGGGGATGCCATGAGCCTCCTTATTCACCTAAGAAAAGGAGCTACTAGGGTAGAGTACCAGGTAAATATTCCATATTTTCTTTACAATGCCCTAATCAATGTTACTCAAAAATTAAAAAGAGGTACTACATCTATCCAACATCATGGGTTGGTTACCCTCATCTATCGACATTATTTTCTACAAAAAACTAAGGGTGAAAAGCCCTAGTATTCCTTTATTCATAAATTCTCCCTAATTTTTGTCAGAACAACACCACACCCTATCTCTCCTCCTTATACCACAACATAAATTGAAGAAAGCCTATCGAAGATGTTGTGTCAAAGATCAAAAACATGAATGGGAGTTTCATAAAAAAATATTAAACCTCTAGCCAAGCTCTGATGCAGTCATCAACTCATTCTACAAGAAGAAGATGTACAAGTAGCTAAGACTTTAGGAAGCTTAATATCTCCCATAGACATTATAGATGTTGAACCAGTAGTTGAATAATAACCCCATGCTAAAATAAATTGTATTTTAATAAGGAACCCTTATAGAAGAAATTGTAGCTCAAAAAGTAGAGAGACCTTTACCATCTACAATTGATAAAGTTAAAGTGTCATTGATAGGAAAAAGGTCCATCTTCCCCCTAGCCTGATAATGAAGAAGAAGAGTTACAATATTTCATGGATTTATTTTGGCATGAAGAAATAATCTAGCATCAACAAGTAGAATTGGATTTTCTTTGTTCAACACTGCAAAGTAAGAACCTAACTATTTCCAATTTGAAATGAATATGTGAAGAATCTATCACTCGAGCTACATCACAAGAGTTAATTATTATACTAATGAATGATGATCATATTAGGGTACACTATCTGGTTTTTCCTTAAATATAAGAATTGAGTAATTTACAAAATTCTCTTGCCATTAAGGATACCAAATTATTGATTTATAAAATTCTATTATGGCTAAGACACTTAGATCAATAATCTGTGATAGACTATTTTATGATAAAAATGTATTGATTATTCAACACATTGATAGAATATGAGAGATAACCACTCAGATTGTTGAATTACAAGCCTCTTTACAAACCATGTGAAGAGAGACAAGGGAAATAGTAGTCCATACTGAGGTACCTACAAGAGTTGTTCCTTCCTTCCCCATTTCACTCCATGAAATGATTTTAGTATGGAATAAAACCCATCATAAAATTTAGAAGTTTGAGGAAGAAAATGATAATATTAAAGCAGAGTCTCAACCATAATTTTAAAAAGCTCAAGCCTACATCCAAAATATTTGTATAATTTCTGAAAAATTGTTATCATGCAGGCAACCTTCCTCTGTCTATGTTTTTTTTCTTCATGTGTAATTCTATTAATGGTAGATATAGTTGATTTCTATTGACTTTCCTCATATTATTGAATATGAACAAATGCTTATAGACATCTTTCTCAAAATTACTATATAAAGACAAGATGAAATTTGTGAATTCTATGTTTTTAACATGTTGTTAGGTTATTAGTCTAGTTTTCTAGTAAATATATTTGTAGGGGAAACATAATTGCATTCTTTCCTCTCTACTATGAGAAATTAGACAACATGACAAAAACCACACAATAAATTTATATAATTGCAAAACACTATAGTGATATGAATGACACCCTAATTTCTAAAGTCTAGGAAGCTTATTATTGCTTTTTAACCAATGTACCACATGTACATGAAGAATAAATACCATGAATTATTGAGAGACAATGTGGTAGATTTTATAACTTTTATGAGCCAACATTCTACCAATGCCATCAATGTCAACATACCTAGATGGGATACTTTACTTGTCATTTTAAAATATAGGGAAGTCCTAGGTCCTACCACCATCAAGTGGAGTCTTGGGAGAGCTCATAAAATTGCATAGATTATAACTTAGCTTTTAGATGAAGAAGGCTCAGAAATATGGATTGGAATGAGATTCATGCCTCCAATAATTCTTTGTCCTATATCTCCATGGTAGAGTTGATGCAATCAAGGAGAAGTTGAATTTTTGGCTTGGATGCACACAGTAGTAAGGGATTATGGATTATTGCCTAGAGGTCATCGTGATTAGGTCCACCATTTTTATATTTATGATCTCAATCAGTGGCTAGAATTTGTAATTTTGGATTAAAAATTGGTCATTCCACTTGTTTTCAAGAGGACTTGTAAAAGGTAAAGTGTGGGGGAGAAATGATGAGCATTTAATATAACTCGTTATATATAATATAAAATATCCATAAGTGTTTCCTTTTGGTTATATACTATATTGCATTTAATAGTTAAGGTTTTATCTAAGCAAGAAATGAATGCAATTTATCCTTTGTTTGTATGTAATACATTGTTGATTCTTTACCTTGTTATTATGTCTAACTTGGATGAAATGAGCACAATTTTTTGTATAGAAACACATCCTAATGTTGGGATAGTTTTGAGAAGACATCAATCAATTTTGACAACTCTTTTTGGCTACAATTTTGAGGATTCAATGAACAAGATCCAAAGATCTAACACTCTAAAGATTCTCTGAAGATGTTCCAAAGGCACTTTGAAGATGCTTTTAAGATGTTCTAAAGGCACTTCAAAGACTTATATAAAATTCTCTAAAGATGCACATACATGCTCTAAAGATGTCAAGTTGGATCCTATCGATCAAGATAGTGATTCTAAAGATATCTATTGTATATAAATAGACTATCTTATTTAAGACATCACCATTCATAGTAATGGTCTAAAATGATCCAGATATATATATACTTCTATTTTGTAAAACTAGATAAATATGTTTGGATTTATGTTAGTTATTTTCTATCTATTATTAATTGAGTTAGTTCTAACACCTTCCTATAATCATGGGATCTTATTCCTAGATTATCTATATTTTAAATAAGCATATTTGGGTGTTTTGATCACCATATTTTGTATTTTATGAATAGATGTTGAGATGTGCCTAAATACATATCTCATTTTAATTCTAGATAGTTTACAGTTGGAAAAGTGGATGAGTTAGAAAGTTGTTGAAATCAAAAATTAGAAAAATCACTAAATTTAGTTTTACATATCTGTATATGTTTCTTTGATATTTAAATAAAGTTTAGCATTCCTTTTCATTACTAAGTAAATCAGTTCTTGTTCTAAGGGGGAAGCAAGGGTCCACTTCTCTCCAAAGACCAAGATAAATCAATACTTTTTAGTTTATAGTTTAGAAATATTTATTTAAGTTGGGTAAAATTCATTTACTATAGAGTTTAATTTCCTTTTTAATGCAAGAGTGATTTATTTTCAATGCAAAAGTGATTTCCTTTTCAATGAAAGAGTGAATTTTATTTTCAAAGCACGGTGCAATTTCCTTTTCAAAGCAAGTGTGAATTTTATTTAATGAAATTGTGTTTACATTACATGTAATATTTATTTAAATTCAATGCAAGATTGTGTCTTTCAATTTCATATAAATTAAAGTTTGTTAATTTGTCAGAAGTTGTTTAAGTGACAATAGACAACATTCTCAGATTTTGAAATATCACACTATCTTACCTAGTCGGGCAAGTCGAGTGAGGACATAATATGTATTATGCTAGATGTTTAAGTTATGGATGTGATAATTTGAATTCTATAGGATATCTTTAGTTAAAAAACTTTTTAGATTTACTTTTCTATAAACTAGAGTTAGAATCTTATTCACTATTTTTAAGATTTATAAATCACAACATAATTAAAACCCCCTAAACATCAAGTTATAAAACTCCAATATCCAAAGGTCTCATTGCATATAGCCTTTAGAC